>VZTU01024007.1:112597-133327 GCA_013400835.1 Zapornia atra
CCCCCCACTATCTGAACGAGAAACCCCAAATACTAAGCAGGTAAAATTTCTATTCAATGGATTAAGGAGAGATTTCCTAGAGGATTGAGCTTTAGAAGCCATAAAACAATAGAGAAGCATCCCATTTGAGTGGGTGTCGTTGAAGAAAGGCTAGCTGTGGGAAGCACTACACTTGGCTCATGAAGTAAAACATTGTGAGGACAGAGTGTCAGCAAGTAGGTTTCACCCATGTAGTGACTGCCACTTAAACATGGTTATTACTTTTCATTTTGACTGACTGCTCCTTTGATAACAGCACCAAAGAGGGATCCTTTACTCATGGACTCCTTTTATTTGCCTCACTGCAGACATTCTTCCCCACCTCCTGCCCCCCACCTCTGAGAGGGAATAAACACATACACACACATGGAAGCACACATGCTTTTAAACAATAGTTCTTCCACAAGATTCCAAGAGTTTCCTCAGATTGGCTATACAGCTTGGTTCAGAACTTTAAAGGTGCTCACCTTAGGCCACTTGTCAGTGCCAACCTTTGTATCGTAACGAGTTTTTGCACCTCTGGCATCAGTAAACTCCAGGTAATCATACCTGTGAAAATTGCAATTCATTACCTCTAAATTTACTTGTTAAGTTTGGGGGGGGGGGGGAGGGAAAGCTTTTGCTTTTGGATTTTCACAAGTGCTGCACTGCAGAGTACCCTGTCACCTCTTTCTGAACTACACCTGCATTGCTTCACGTGACTGTTAAGGACTTGTTTTTCACATCTCAATGGAACAGCCCCAGCAAACACAGACCTGAGTTCCTGCAGAACTTTCCCAACCCTTAATGTGTGCTAATTTTAACATCCAGCATATGCTTTACCCAAGCAGTAGCTTGGTATGTTACCAAGAGAAACAAAGTCAATAGTTTTGCCTAAAGAGGGCAAAATAAATACCACAAGCACCAAGTGTGGCAGTCACAGCAATATTACAGAACAGATTGAGGCCAAAGGAAACAAAATTCATACCAACAGCATGTCTGTACATTTGCTTACAGCACTAGAAGTCATTCAAAATAAAACACTGTATATTAAACAATATTTTTTCCACAAGAATCCAAGAGTTAATCCATTAAGCAGGACAAAGAAGCTGACGTGGCTTGCCTGGAGTGCAAGTATTCCTTACACACTGAAACATGCATCACCCCTCTGCAAACAGGTACAAGAATCTAACACAGTACAAGGTTAGATTACCTCCTTTCAGTTTCACATTTGTCATCAAATTCCACCTCAAAGTAAGTGGCCCCATGACACAGGAAGACTGAGACCTCATGGCAATTATTCTCATAGTTATGAGGCGATTCCATCGTCCATGTTCGCAGTACGACAGGCTGTTCCTGCTGCCAGCTTTCCATTTCCACCTGTAGAATAAAAATAACACTCTTGAGATACAGATTTCAAGCACATTAAACAAGCCAACACACTAGATTTTTGTGTCTATCCTTTCAATTTGCTAGATGTACATACAAAGGAACATTTAAGAAGCTATAGCATTGATTTACAACTCAACTAGTAATAAAGACACCCTTGGGAACCATGGTAAGGAAGCACTTCTAAAGTAAAACTCAGCTAGTCTACCAGGGGAGGAGACAGTCTCCCCGTAGAAGTGCCTTCAGGTCTCCAGTCATCACAGAAAAAGAGTCTGGGTGACTAGCACAGATTTAAACATCGACATACAGGCTTTATTTACATCACCACAAGCAACGAAGCTAAAAATGTTAAGCACATGTTATTTTTATTTTCCTCTTCACCCTCAGAATCCCTCCTTCCCATCTGCCTTCTAGATGCCTCACTCCAGTTGCAACTTCTGTGGATGCCTATCTGTGTAATATGGGATAGGGAGCCTGCTTTGGTAAGGGGGTTGAACCCGATGAGCTCTCGAGGTCCCTTCCAACCCCTGTGAGTCTGTGATTCTGACCATACTGCTCATCTTCCATATCAGTACAGATGTATTTCTAGTTCTTCACTGAACATTTTGTTACACACCCCATGCTTTTAAGAAGCCTTCCAGCTCCTTTCAAACAATTCTGCTGGACTTCACGGTGCCTGTATCTTTAGTTACCTTATGAGGCTCGCTACAAAGGCTTTTCAATGGTTCTATCAAAGTGCTGAATCCCTGTAGCAGAGTAGAGTATGGAATGTCTAAAGTGCAAAACTCCAACAAGAAGATGACCTAGGAGAAAGCACAGGTCCCATGAAGGAGCACATCACCACAGCCACCCAGGAATAGTCCAAAGTCCCAACATTCACTTACCAGCTGACGAGTTGCCATAGCAAAGACAGAGTTACTTATTTTTTCTACTATTGTTTTGCCACTATATTGAGATAAAAGTGACTGCAAAATCGTTCTGATATTTGACAGGAACTGGCCCACATCTAAAGAGAAAAAAAATCCTTAATAACCACCTCAAGGATTTGCTACCACAACCTGCTTTATCAAACACTTAAGCGCGTGGGGGGTGTGCATAGGACATCAGGGAAAGGCATCTGCTGCCCCAAGGCAGTGACACTCAAGAGTGAAAACAGCTCTGAGAAGATTTCTGTGATATTACTATAGTGGAAATTATCAACAATATATTTTGGTTTTTTAAATTTAAAAATAGGAGGGATGAGTAATTTAATCCAACACCCCAAGATTGTTCCAACAATCAGTATCCAGCAGACTCCCATCACAACTAAGAAATGCAGCTTAAGGAACAAGTGAGGCTAGTAATTTTTAGCTATTTAAATATAGGACAGGAACACAACAAACTTAATTCTACACAAATAACATAAACATGAAGTAATTTTAAATAAATATATATATATTCATTAAATACCTGGCTCAAATAGCTACTCAGTGCTGAGCTGCTGCATTAAAAATACCCAACCAACCACTGTAGCAAAAACCCTTCAGCTCCTTAAGTTCCTTCCTTCTTGCTATCATAAACATCTAAGAAAATACCTATCACCACATAGAGGCTTACCAAAATAAGGGCCATGTAAAGAAACCAAAGAGTTCAAGTGAAAGCTGGTAACTGTTTGTTGTCTGGGTTGGTCATTTTGGGTTCTCTCAGTCTCTGACCCCCAAAACTTACTTAAATATTTTCCAAGATTCCCCCAACAAAATTATGAGTATGGCTGAAAGTCTTGGTTGCTTGACATGCCTAAAAATTCCTTCCTAGAGAAATCAGAAATGCTACTGACAGTTACAAGTGCCTCTAAGGCAACCACTGGTGAACCTGTGTTACACTGCAATTAAAAAAAAAGAGTCCCATTTTCAACTCCTGTATTACACCAGACTTAATTGCATATTCAATCCCAGCACTTACAGTTTTTAAGTATTTCTACAGCAAGGTCCTTGGCTGAATTATCACTACCCTTAAGTTGCAGGTAGCACCATGACAGGAGGCTACCTTGAACAGACCAGAATAATGAAGATAAGACCATGCCGCTCTCCTGCTGTGCCACATCCAGCATCATCATTTCACACTGAAAAACACAAAGAATGTTACAATAGGTACCTAAATTGTGATGGACATCATCCCACTCACCCCACAAAAAAAGAGATGAACTGTTAAGAAGCATGTAACACCCTGAGGCACCCATTTTGCTTTGAGAAATCAGTTTTAACCAGGAATAGCTATGTATGAGTCACTCAACACTGTCAGCACCCTTTCTTCTGCATGTTTAAATGACCCTCCTGAATTTACACCTCCTGGAGAGGCATGACCAATACTAACTTCTCAATATAGGATGATTCCTTCTGTGTCCTCATGTTGATAGGGTGCCATACAGTCTTCTCAACACTACAGAATTATACCTCATTTTACACATGGCTTACTCTACTACTATGAAATGTTAATGCTTAAAAGGAAAATACTTCAATTGATTTGAAAACCTAACCCTACAGGCTTGAAAAGCCATTAATAGCTTTATCCAGAAGGACAGGAAAGCCAGTTCTTTACCATACATCTTGGGCACACAGCTTGTGTTTGAATGCACACAAAAACCACAGCAAGGAAGCAGGAAGAGTGAAAAGGCAGTTACCTCTCTTGCTGCCACTAGCAGAAGAGTATCCATGACTGATAGCACTTCACTTATGTCCAAATCTGCAGACACTCCTTTCTCTGGCAATAACAGGAGTCCACCTGGATCTTGATCACTACAAAGCAAAGATCTTCTTACTAACCAAGAAGTAGCACAGTTCCAAAAGCACTGATTTAGTTATCCTCATGACAAATCTGTAGAGATCCTCCTGTATTATTACTATGAAAATCTAAAGTTTGGGTTCCAACAACTACAAACTGATTAAACCAATACCAACCATAACCATGGACAATCAATCACTTAAAAAATTGGAAGACAGCCTAGGAGAAACCTAAGAGCAACATACTGTGACTTCAGCACCAACCTTAGACAATTTTTTAGATAGCTCTGCAGTTAATAAACATGTTATGTAGTAGTATTCTCCTTCCTAATAGGTAAAGTCAGTTGATTATTTGGAGAATTATTTTCTGAGGGAATAACATTTCTAAAAAAGATTAAATATGAACTGAACAGACAAAGGGTATCAGACATTCCTTTTCTATTACATTTCAGGACCCCTTACCTGAAGTGGGTACACAAGGATCTGAAGGCAAGATGTACAGATTGCTTATGTTCTTGCTCTGTGATGTTTTTCTAGAAAAAGGAAAAAAGATTTATTTTTATGATATGTTCTGTTTTCCCTCCTCTGTGAGGAAGAATTTTAATTTCTGCTCTCTCTACTACTCATTTTTGGTAAGAAAGGCAGGGTTAGCTCCTCCTTCTTGGGGTGAGCTGCAGAGAGAAAGAGAAGGGGAAGGGTAAAAAGAGGCAAAGAAAAAAAAAGGTTTTACTTTATTTGGGCAATATATACATTATTTGACAAACTCAGGTTTGTCCTCTTTTCTGCATAAATTGATAAACAATCCATTCCTCATTTAGTGGTTTACCATCATGGTGAAGAGCTGGTGTCGCCTGGTCTGTCTGTCTGGGAAAAAGACTGCTGCTCCACTGAGTAAGGTGTTCTTCACTTCCTCTTTTAGCATTTTCATTGGCATCAAGTTACTGTCCCCCATATCCACTACTGCTCATAGAAAACAGGAAACAAAATGACAAGTTCAAATTAATACTCCACCTAATGTGTGTTAGAGGCATAGCTAAATTAAACGTGGCACTTTACACAGCTCCAAGCCCTTGCAATCCCATGCTACACCCACAGAAAGTGAGGAGAAACTTCCTGCCTTCCAGCAAGAAAGGTTTTTTTTCCTAAGAACATAGGTGTTCATTGAGTAAATTAATTCTAGGAAATTAAGACTTAAAAAAACCCATCAAAGCTAATAAAGTTTTCAAGGTGTGACAGATTCTAGACATACTGGTTTATATTGCATCCCAGGAGATGGTTAGGCAACAGAAAAGGTATACTTTAATAAAGAGGGTACCACACTGCTTCCAATGAAATCCAACATGTAATTCCCATTCTCTTCACTGGCTCCAGAATCCTCCCTGTGGTTCTATACACCTTACAGGCTCCTTCTAAGACCTCTGACATTTATATGAAGTATCAGAAATAAACAAGCCCCAGTAATGTTACAGAATCACATTCCCTGCTGTTCAAGCAGGTGACACATTCTATAAGGGTTGGTTTTTTTTATAGCAGGTGTTTCCAGACCACATGTTGTGTGGGAAAGCCTACAAAACCAGTTCACAGGGTCAAGGGAAGTTTCACTGTGACAGACAAATTACCACACACTGACTTGAAAGAGAAACAAAGGAACAGTAACTGACTTGGCTTCAAGGATTAAATCTCTTTCCCCAAATTGTAACTATCATAACACACTTATAAAACCAGAACAGACAAAACAGATGATATATTAATTATAAATCACCTTCACACAAATGTCTATAAAGCTCTTCTGCTGCTTCTGTGTGACCAGATGTTTTGCTCTGAGAAGCTTCTTGAGGTTTAGCAGTTTTGCTGTTGCAAACAAGTACAGAGAAGCAGCTCTGAAGAAGCTGCAGCAGCAGAGTTTGAGCCAGGATGCATTCTTCCCTTGGGCTGTGAAAAAAATAGTCACAAAACACAGAGAAGCAGAAGCTAGAAAAGCAGTTCTTTTGCACCAAACAGCTAATGCTGCTAAAGTCACTGTCTCAGATAAAAAACAGAGTGGACAGAGCACATAGCAAAAAAAAAAAAGTATAGCTACCAGCTAAATTAATCTACATCTCAAGCTTCTACATAATTTCATAGTTAAAAACATAAATGACAGCAATAAGACAATGTTATTTGTGTAGATGTAGTTTAGGAAGAAGAAACTGCTGTAACTAAACTAAGCATACTTCATTTCTACATACACACAGAGATCAGTGCTTCATCACACTGTAAAGAAGTGACTTACTTTTGGTGAAGTTTATTGTAAAAATTCCAGAACAGCTGCAAATCAAGGCCTGTGAAATCTAAAAATGACTTGTATTTTAATCCACTCTCCTTCTGTTGAACCTTCAAAAGGCAAAGAAATGCAGGATTGGAAAGTCAGCTCTACACAGAATACATTGCTGAAAAGTAAATCCCTGAGCACTGGGCTTAAAGCAGTCTAGTTTCCTGTAAATTTGCTGCTGACAAGAAGTTCTTTCATGGATATTCCAGTGTTTCAATGTGACAGCTCATGCTGAAGCTTCCCCTCTACAGAGCCACTAAGGACTCACTCTCCCCTTTGGAGATATACAGAGGACTAGACATCTTCAGGCAACTTTACAACCTCTACCTCTTCATCTAATTTGACTGAAGGTATGTAATGGCCAAAAGGAGACTGCCATGGCTCAGAACCAAAGCTGAAAAGGCACAGATGCTGTATGAACACCACATGGTTTTGACATGTTCCCTCAGAACATCAGAACGACATGCTGACATACATCAGCCCACACCAGCTGTACCTCAACTGCATACATCTCACCTGGGATATTTACAGAACTATTCCAGATTAAAAAAGAAAATGCTTTAATCTATACAACTTTTCCAGCTATCTCTTTAAGCACTTTCCCCAGTGCTTGCTTCAGAAACAGCTCCATTACCTAACAGACAGCAGAGCATCCTTCTGGTGCATATACTTCACCCAACATTGTAACAGGATGCTGAAAAATAGTGCTGAACTCTCTTCCAGACCCAAAGTGAGCATATTTCTCATCAACCTCAGTAAACATATGCTGAATGCTATTTTTCAGAAACCACTTTTTGGCTTCACAGTGTTGAAGAGTCACCAGCACTAGCAGCAAGGACTTCTCTACCCATTCACAATTCCTGCCGGCATAGCCTTACTGCATTTAGCATTCTAAAGAGATGTTTAAAAAGAACCAAGCTGGGAAAGTACCAGGTCCTGTGCCAACTGCTGGATGAAGTGAAGAGTCTTTAGGAGAAGAGTTGTGCCACAAACAGCATCATCACTGGTTTTCCTGCACTGCAAACAGTTCATGTTCCTGTTGGGCTCGTCTCGCATGGGCCGCAGGTAGCCCAGGATGCTCAGCCCTTGAACTCCCAGACGCTCGGCCGTGTCTTGTCTTGTGCACAAGAACTTGATCATCAAGTACTAGGAGGATACAAACACAGCACAAGATTTTGTTTTAAAAGATAGCACAGATTGGGCTTTTCAAAAGACAGGAATGCACACATGTGAAGAGACTGCAGGAGTGGGGAAGCCTTATTCTCTGTCATAGAATCACAGAATGGGCTGGGTTGGAAGGGACCCCATGGATCATAGAGCTCCAACCCCCCTGCCACAGGCAGGGACACCAACCTCCAGGCCTGGAGCTACACAAGGTTGCCCAGGGCCCCATCCAACCTGGCCTTGAACCCCTCCAGGGATGGGGCACCCACCCCCTCTCTGGGCAGCCTGTTCCAGCCCCTCACCACTCTCTCTGTAAAGAACTTCCCCCTAATATCTAATCTAACCCTTCCTTCCTTTAGCTTTAATCCATCCCCCTTGTCCTGCCATTATCTGCCCTTTTAAAAAGCTGAATCCCCTCCTGTTTCCCTGCTCCCTTCAGGGACTGGCAGGCTGCAATGAGGTCCCCCCACAGCCTTCTCTTCTCCAGGCTGACCCAGCCCAGCTCCCTCAGCCTCTCTTTGTAGGGCAGCTGCTCCAGCCCTCTGAGCATCCTCGTGGCTCCTCTGACCCCTCTCCAACAGCCCCACATCTCTCTTGTATTGGGGGCCCCAGCTCTGGACACAGGACTCCAGCTGGGGCCTCACGAGGGCAGAGCAGAGAGGGACAATCCCCTCCCTGTCCCTGCTGCCACCCCTCTGCTGATGGAGCCCAGGATCCCATTGGCCTTGCCAGCTGCCAGAGCCACTGCTGCCTCATGGTCAGTCTCTCACCCACCACAATCCCCAAGTCCTTCTCAGCAGGGCTGCTCTCCAGCAGCTCTTCTCCCAGTCTGTATCTCTGGCTGGGATTCCTCCAGCCCCAGTGCAGCCCCTGACCCTTGGCAGTGTTGAACCTCATTAGGTTCCCCTGTCCCATCTTTCCAGCCTGTCCAGATCCCTCTGGATGGCTTCCTTTCCTTCTAGGGTGTCAACCACACCACTCAGCTTGGTGTCACCCCCACACTTGCTGAGGGTGCCCTCAATCCCATCATCGATGTCACTGATAAGGATGTTAAAGAGCACTGGTCCCAAGACAGACCCCTGGGGGACACCGCTTGTCACCAGCCTCCACCCGGACATAGACCCCGGACTGTCAACCCCACTCAGAAACACGAAGTGAAGTGCCTGAGATTCAGGCTAAGCTTGAACCCTCCCCATGTCCAAAAAAGTCACAGTGATGGTTCTGTGACCTCTGCAAGCATCTGTTAAGTTTCTTAATTCACTACCAGTCTCATTCACCCTGCAGATCCTGTTCTATAGTTAACAGTTCTGTAGTTACAGCTTTTTTGCAGGTTAAAACCAAAATTAGCAGCTGCATTTAAAAGCAAGCAGAGGACCAACATGTAGTATTGAAGACATACATTTATACCTCACTGTGGACAGGTTGTAGAGAACACAAATTTGAAGAGCACAGCAAGTTCTGCCACCCAAGTGTACCTGGGAACTGCACTCTAAGGGACTAAGGGTTACCAACAACAGCAGAACAGCTTAGCAAGCAGCAGCGCTTTTAGAAAAGCTCCCAGCTGAGTTGTAACTGTACCACCACTTCTGTTAATTCCCACAGCACATAAAAGGGCTGGGGAACTACAGCTGATTCCAGAAACAAGATAAAGGCAGGGTCTGAAAAGCAAAAGTCTCCTCCTTAAGCACTATAAAGGAAAACCCATGTTCTGCCACTGCCAAAACAGAGAAGTCCCACATTCCTCAAGGAAACCAACCTAACCCATGCAACTGCTTAGTAATTTGCTGTCCCTAAAATAGGGGGTTGAAGCACCTGGCTCTGAAACAGTGCTATAACTATGCACTAATCAATTTATCTAAATGTTGCTGTATTCTAGTAATCATATGATGCTTTCTAGAAATACTTCCTCATGATAAAACCAGCAGTCTGAGCATTACCACATAATTTTGCTTTAAATTCTATCCTGAAGCACCATGTAACTACAGCTATCTATCTCTGTACTGACACAGAACAAGAATAAAACTCAAAAGAAGATAAAAAAGTCTTTTACTTACTAGTAACTCACTGATTTTTACCTCTTAACTGGAAAAGTTCTTGCACACACACACAGAATTGTTATGGGTATGTCAAGTGGCATTACCACAGAGCAGAGGCACAAGCTTCTGCTCACTCTGCCTGGAACAATGGATTTGTATTGTTTCTTACCTGGGAAATTCTGCATTGCTGCATTTTGACATCAATTTCATCCCATTCTTCTTCCACTTCAAACCAGCCAATAGGATCATCATCTCCCAAGTCATCACTCGAACAACTGGTTCTGTGGAGAGAAGAATGTAACAAGCTTTGTACAGAAAGAGTTTAAAGAAACTTGAAAGCTGATGATATCCTACCAAAATCACCCCAGATGTCATCCAGAGGGACCTGGACAAGCTGGAGAAGTGGGCCCATGTGAACACCTCATGAGTTTCAACAAGGATGAGTGTAAGGTCCTGCACCTGGGTGGGGTGATTCACATGACCCTGCACATAGCTGGGAGATGAAGTGATAGAGAGCAGCCCTGCAAAGAAGAGCTTGGGGGTGATGGTGGATGAGAAGTTGGACATGACCTGACAATGTGTGCTCACAGCCCAGAAGGCCAATCGTACCCTGGGCTGCATCCAAAGGAGCGTGGCCAGCAGGTCGAGGGAGCTGATTCTGTCCCTCTACTCCACTCTCATAAGACCCCACCTGGAGTACTGTGCCCAGTTCTGGAGTACCCAACATAAGGAGGACATGGAACTGTTGGAACAGGTCCAGAGGAGGCCTTGAAGATGATCAGAGGGCTGGAGCATCTCTCCTGTGAAGACAGGCTGAGAGAGTTGGGGTGGTTCTGCCTGCAGAAGAGAAGACTCAGGGGAGATCTTATCGTGGCCTTCCAGTCAATGAAGGGGCCTACAAGAAACCTGGGGAGGGACCTTTTAGAAGTGCACAGAGTGATAGGACAAGGGGGAATGGTTTTAAATTGGATGGGGGTAGATTTAGATTGGATATTAGGAAACAATTCTTCACTACAAGGGTGGTGAGGTTGCCCAGGGAGGTGGTAGATTCCCCTTCCCTGGAGGTGTTCAAGGCTGGGTTGGATGGGGCCTTGAGCAGCCTGGTCTAGTGAGATGTGTACCTGCCCATGGCCAGGAGGGTTGGGACTTGATGATCTTTAAGGTCCCTTCCAACCCTAACTAGCCTAGAAGTCTATTCTATGATTCTAATAAATGCTTGATTGGGATATTACAGCTCATAAGATGAGACAACAAAAACTTTCACATAGCCAGACTGTCACACACAAGGTAAGAAAATTAAGGACATCTTTTTAGTCATGGTCCTTAACCTCCCCTCACTCCCAAGCAGCAGTTTTGAGAAAGTAATTTAATAAAGGCTAATTAACATACAATCTCCCTATAAATTGTTTCTGTTAGCAGCAATCTGCAACTCAAGTAGAAAGCTTGTTATATCCTTTTTTAAACAGAGCTTTAAATCAAGAGGCTGAAGACAACAGTGATATACATATTTCCTCAAAAACATCACATTGAGGCTTATTAAAATCAAACAAGTAACAAGTGATGCATATTTTTGAGTCATTTGGAGTAATTCTCAATAGTTCAAATGGCATTGCAAAAAAGATCTCACATAACATTCATTTTCCATGGATTAATCACAAAAAAAAAAAAAGAAAGAAATCCAACAATACCTGTTTTTTAAAAACTGTTTGAATTCCTGCAGCTTCCACTTGTCATAGCTTTCAAATCTTTTGAAGTGTTCCTCTGCATGGAACTTTTCTGAGGGACTATTATAAGCAAAGACCAGCCCACACTGAGCCCCAATGGCACCTCTTCGGACCTAAAAGAGCAAATCCAGAGCAAAGTATGACAAAGTTGACCATAAGAAGGTGTTGCTTTCCCAAATTCACCTCCCTGGTCCTGCTGGCTAAGCTATTCCTGACACAAGGCAAGATGCCCTGTCTTCTTGGCCACCCAGGCACACTGCTGGTTCATGTTCAGGTGAGTGTCAACCAACACCCCCAGATCCTTTACCTGTGTGCAGCTCTCCAGCCCCCTGCCCCCAGCCTGTAGTGCTGCCTGTGGTTGTTATGACCAAAGTGCAGGACCCAACACTTTGACACATTGAACTTCATCCCACTGTCTGCTGCCCATTGATTCAATGTGTCCAGGACCCTCTGAAGAGCATTCCTACCCTCCAGGAGATCAACACTTCCCCCCAACTTGGTGTCATCTGCAAGCTTACTGAATTTACATCCCATATGCCTTGACATCTCCTATTCAGAGTTGAAAATTTATTTGAAGCATAAGGTATATAAACCTACAAATAAATCCATGCTCCTTAGACAGAAACCATACACCTAAGGCTCACTGGCTTAACATATATTACAAGATACAAATAAAACCAAGAGAAAAATGTCTTTACCTCATGCTTGTGGTACCCTCAAAAAATTGAAGACCTCTATTTCCTTAATTTTCCTGTGACTTACATAAAAGTAAAACCTCAAAACTATGGCATGACTAATCCAAAGTTTCACTTCACAGGAAAAACCACAAAAATCTCACTCAACTCTACTATTAGGGAAAAAAAACCCAACCCAAGCCTTCTACTTGAAAAGCACAGAGGAACTACATACCTTGATCCTAATTTGTGTCACTTGAAATGAAGATTCAGTTCCAGTAGAAAGGATGATACTTGCTCTGGTCTTCCCAGTTTCAGTAAGAAAACCTAAAGCAGGAGTGGGAATGGAATGAGGCTGGAAGGATTGCTAGTGCAAGCTGTTTGAAAGAGAATATTAAAACTGTGGACTAAAGAGGGTGAAACAGAAGCATGATGCTTTTCTAGTGAGACAGTCATTAGGAAATGTTTCCAAATAAAAGAGACAAGTGAAAACACATTATTCTTGCATTGTTATATGCCCCCACAGAGGACATACAGATGTCTCCAGCCAGTGTCCCTCCAGGGAATGCAACTTCTAAAGCTACTTCAAGAGGGTTTTCCCTGCTGTAGAGTACTAGTAACTCCCAAGTATCACTTTGGCCCATGGCTCTGTTCACTGGTGTAACTCACTGCCCCTCAGTGCTGTCCCAGCAGCTTTCATTTACCAGCAGCACTCACTGCACATGACAACACACCTTTTTTTTTTTTTAAAGATTAGGTGGCATTTCACTTAAAAAGGTCAAGGAACAAACCTCTCTTTTAGGTTGCATCCAATACAGAAATACATTGCACCAGCAAACCCAGGCTTTCAAGGAGAAACTTATGTGCAGTGCATGAAAGCTTTGATGATTTCTACCACATAGTGCCATCAATATCTGGGAAACCAGCAGTGAATGATTCCTGTCTTCAGCCCATAAAATACACTCTCATTTTCTTGATGACAGCTCATTGCTCACTTCCACACAGAATATAAATATTTCCCCCTGAAATCCAATCTTTAGTTTGTTTTACAATAAACTGGCTCTTGATAAAGTCACCTCATTGTAAAATAGAATTTAAATGTTGGTTTGGTTTTAATCAAAGTCTTCCACACCATAAAACTCTGGAGTAGTATCCAGATACATCTGCTACAGGCACTGTGACCCTGTTAACAGCCTTTGTGCCTGGTTGAATATTCTAGATTTTAAGTCCAGTTTCTTACCATCCCCAGTCCATGGCTCTACAAGGAGGTTTTCAGGCCCTGATTTATCTTCTTTCCCCTTTACATCACATGCTTGCAAAGTCAGTCGCAGAGGTTTTCCTAGGTAAGAGAAACAAGAGGTTTCTCACCCACAGAAAATGGAAAGCCTGTTTTTAAGTTCTTCACACTGACAAATGAAAGCACCACCAGGAGGTTTTTACTGTTGTTAAGACAAAAAAAAAAAGTGGGAAAGAAACTAGAGTATGAGAGATACATTAACCTAAAGTTATAGATCCAGACAGAAGGACAATGAAAATCCATAACCAGTGTTCCATCAACTGTTTGCATACTCTGGAATTCACAAAGCATGAAATCCCACTCTTGTCTTGGAAAAAGCAGCAGCTATTCTGCTGGGGAAAAAAAACACAGGAATTGTGAAACCATTTGAAACTGGATACTGACAGCACCATTAGAAAATAATTAATGCATTCATTGGCACAAGCCAAGCAGTCCTGGCAAAAACCATAAAGGCAAAGGGAGAAACTCCTTGTGGCAGACTAGTGATAACATCAGAAGCTGACACCTGAGAGAGAGAGAGATTTTTCAGACAGGTCTGGTCAATACAGCACCACCTTATGTCAAGGCCATGCTTGTGCCACACCCAGAATCATTTATAAACATGAAAATAAAAGGGCTGTAACTAGATACTAATGATGTTTGAAACACATCTGAAGTTTGTGCAGATCTTGCAAAAGGGATTGGTTACTGAGGCTAAACATACAAGTGTATTACTGGAAGCATAAAAATACTTGATGTAATTTGCTTGTAAACATACAAACACTATCACCACCCTGATATAGGGGCCCAAAGGTCACATTTTCTCCTTCCAGGTGATGCTACACCCCCTGGTTTAATTCTTAGACCACAGCAAAGCTGATCTAATCACCAACTTCCAGGGCAGTACTGATTACAAAGTCTATATATTAGATATCTTTAGTATCTGAAAGAAGGCTTGGATCATGAAAACAGTAGGCAGCACTTTCATGGGGCTTCTCATTTTAAACCCCAGCAGAACAAGTGAAACAACTCAAAGCTCATATATATATATACACAGGACAACAGGCAAAGGACACAACAGTTACTCATTTACCGTATTTATACAGCAGGTTCTGTCTAACTGTTGCCATAGAAGTGATGAGGGATGAAGCCTTGTATGGAGTGTCCAGATGATCAGTGATGGTACAAAGGGAACTTATCACTTTAGCAACACTCCCCCTGGCTAAGGCAAAGGCCAAGAGTGTAAGTTCAACCTCTGGAGTAGTACAACAACTAGGGAGGGAAAAAGAAAAACACACCACAAAGAACAGTATAAAAATAAAACTCAGGACATGATTTTTGTTCAAGTCAAAAACACCAAACCATCAGAGGTGCCTGTTTCTTAATATATTTGAATTTTTCAAGATACTAAAAGCCAGCAGGTGAGTAAAACTAAAGATACATTTGCTCTACAAATTCTTCTAAACCATTCTGCACTACATGAGAACACATCAACACAACCTCACCTTGTTATTCTTATAAGGAAGCTATCAACTTCTTCCAAAACATTTGGAGATAAGAAGCTTGAAAAGTCTGTAGAGCCAGGTGTGAGGGATAGAGGTGGCATGTGTTGCAGTGCTTTCCTAGAAAAAGGACAAAACATCAGAAAAATTGGAGCCTTCATGCTTTTTATGAATAGGCCTCTGCAAATAGATGCAGAAATAGATGCAGAAAACCTGTTCAAATGGTAAAACCAATGCTGTGTTCTAGGTGTGGCACATTAGGATTAGGTAATCCTGATTGAGAATTCAGGATTACCTAATTCTGAATTCTCAGTCTCATCATCTCAGATTTAATGAGACAAATCAAGGGGGGTTGAATTAAATCTTTGAGAGCACTGGAAATAGCTTAGTGTCCAAGTACTACTTCATTCTAAATGGTTTAAAATTGAGCAAGAGCCCATTAAAAAGAGGGAAATGGGCTGTTAAATTCTTTTAGAACAAAGAGAAACAAAGAGAGGAACTTGTTAGCTCAGGTTTGGGCTTTTGATTTCCTAAGATCATGTAATAACCTCCAAAAATGGGAATTCTGAAGTGGTGTCAAAGTCATTCCGTCCAATACTAAAGTTTGGGCTTTATAATATAACTTTATAATTTATAAATATAACTTTATAATTGCAAACACTGAATTTCTAATTCCTGAAAGTGTATTTTTAGTCAAGATCTCCCCACTATCACTAGTTTAGGCTTTATTAGCTCAGTAGTCAAGTTTTATTTTAAAACAAAAACCCCATCTAAACTGTAGCAAAACAGTATACCCTCAGCTTCAGTAAAGCTTGGTATTACAAACCTTCCTTAGACACAAGCATGTATAAAGTCATGTAAACTTTAAAGAGGTTTCACAGATGATACAAATTAGAAGGTTTAATGAACTTCAGCCTGGAGTATTTGGTAACCTAACCACAGCAGTGCTGTTAAGCACGGTGGCATCATACTAACTAAGCTCTAAAAGCTGAGACATGGGTGTGTACCAATGTTACTAGGATTCCAATCCTTCATGTCATCAAGCAGAAGCATTTGGCACTGAAACAAGGAAAAGTCACCCAGAAAACAGCCCATCACCCCAAGCAGACACCTGTCCAGCCACTGCATCCACACAACCCACGTAATGCGTGGCAAGGCCTTACACAAGCAAAAGCTTGCTGAAAATGAAGCTAAGCTAAGAACCAGTCTTAAGTGGAAGGTGTCCAATAGTTATAATCAATGAAATTAACGATGAAAATTAATTAATTTCAGGTTTCTTGAAATCATTACAAGTCAGATAAGTAAAAGATAAGTAAAAGTCATGTTTTTCAGTGACCCTTCAGTCACAGCTAAACAACTGGAGTAGATACAACAGGTAGGAAAGCCACACTTGTTCTGGTATGTGCAACTGGATAAAAAGAGAAATAACAACATTTAAACAGCATGATAGCTAAAAAGATGTTTAAACACTTGAAAGGAGGGAGTGGAAACTAGTTACACAAGGTGGATCAGTTTCCTAACAGGGAAGTATTTAAAGAAAATAATAAATTTAACAAAAAAAAAATCAACACAGCCCAGGGAAGTTTGGTACTTACTGAGTATTCTGTAAGATGGTGTGAACAAATGCAGGATTTGTTTCCATGGAAGCTGTCACAAGAGAGGTCAGCAGAGACCAGTACCAGATAGCTGAAGCATCACACACAGAGACGCCCACCTTCTTAACTCTTTGATAACCAACAGCCCTGAGGCCATGGATTCTAGTGTCACATCCATCACTAAGGCAACGCTTGATGTTTATCTGTACATCTGGCAAAACAGAAAACAGATTTATTTATTTTTCTTCTTCCCCCATTTCTTCTGCTGGATTAGATCTAGAAAAATCCAGATATTTGAAAAAATAATCCTTGCAAACGCTCTCAGAAAAATAGCAGCAGATATAGAGCAGTTCTCCCACGTATAGACAACTAGACATGTGTTTCTTCACTGCACACTGCATGATTTGGAAAATTTAGGCTAAGATCCATTACATATTGAATGGGTAGAAAGTAGTAAAAAAGTAGTAAAAGACTGACAAAGGAGAAAATACAGAATCTTTCACCAGTATCTTTTTACCTACATCCATAAGAAGTACCTTGAGAGTGGTAGCAGAGAAGATATGGAAAAAAGAGTAAAGCCTAAAAGCAAATTTTTAAGGTAGATAAAAATATCCTCATAAGTTCTTTACCATTTTGCATAGCTAACACTGCCCTAGTTACTTCTGAGGAACACCATCCCTGCTGCCCACTTCTGTGGCAGCAAGAGCCTGGCTTAGTGAAAAGCACCTATGTGACCTGAAGGGACAAGATTTCTGAAGCTGCAGAAACCATCTTCAGAAGGAGCAGCTTTCCTCCAACTGGTTCCAATACAGCACCCACAGACCTCCCAGGCTTAAAGTAACCCTTAGCATAAAACCTGCCTTTCAAAAATCATCTGAGCAACTTCTTTTTTTTGTGATAGCAAACTCCTGAAGTTGCTCAGAGGCAGATTTTTTGCTCAGTACTATCATCCCACAGAGGCTTTCACTCTGCAAAGATGCTTTATAATCGCCCGGTGCCCTCAAACTGAAAGGCTGAAACTGCATCTTTAGTCATTCCAGCTCTTCAACCCTTAGCCCAAGTTAGATGCCATGAGAAAGACTCAGACTCCAATAGGCTAGAAATCACAATCAAAACCATTTCTCTGACTCAAGGATGAGGTTAAGAGGTTCTGCTCTAAGGATTAAAATTGAACTCATCGTTCTACGGTCTATCCCGACCTTCCAAGAGGCAACAGCACAATATACCCCTGGGATCTTGTTTTGACTCACACATCTGACTAATGTTGGCATTTTCCAGCAGTGTTACGTAGCCAGTGATGCTGCTGGGGATGTGAACATCTCGGATCTCCTGAAGGCTGCTGGCATTCCTCCCCACTGCCACCGTCACTTGCTGGGGCATGTAACTCTGGTCATTGGCTGCCACCGCAATGGACAGATGTCTCAAAACAACATCTGGTTTCATCTTTAAACTGCAAAGCAGAGAAGATAAAACAGTTCTTACAAAGAGAAGCCCAGCACTTCACTCAGTTTCCCCTTCTACAAACACAAATAAACCCACTGGAAATCAGCTAGTGCTTCACAGGCATTACCAACCCTGTACCACGGTGGATGAGGCAGAAGGCTTGTGATGGACTCAAGACAGTCACCTCAGACTCTGCAATTCTCTGTTGTTAGCATTTCATCTGGGATCTCATTGCTCAGGAAAGTGTCAGTAATGATCAAAAGGAGATTTTTTTTTATTTTTTAAGTACACATTCTTAGATCTACTACTGAAAAAAACCACTGAAGATTTCTGTTTCACAGAGCAGCGACTTTCCAGACTCTGGAAAAGTGCTTCTACCCAGGTACTAACCACTGCAGCTGTCATTCCCTTGGGAAAGCTTGGCTACAAAACTACAGCATGCAGCAGCACAGCAGATGCATCTGTTTTACAGGTGAATACTTTTATGTGGTGATTAGGCCTTGAAGCTAATGACCTCTGCTCTCAACTATAGTCACACGTCACTCATTAATTCCACAGTTTTTTTAGTTGCAGCCCACTGACCACAAAAGTGGCCACAAAGATGCTCAGAGGGCTGGAGCAGCTCCCCTATGAAGAGAGGGTGAGGGAGCTGGGCTGGTTCAGCCTGGAGAAGGGAAGGCTGTGGGGGGACCTCATTGCAGCCTGCCAGTCCCTGAAGGGAGCAGGGAAACAGGAGGGGATTCAGCTTTTTAAAAGGGCAGATAATGGCAGGACAAGGGGGATGGATTGAAGCTAAAGGAAGGAAGGGCTAAATTAGATATTAGGGGGGAGGTTTTTTTACAGAGAGAATGGCTGGAACAGGCTGCCCAGAGAGGGGGTGGGTGCCCCATCCCTGGAAGTGTTCAAGGCCAGGTTGGATGGGACCCCTGGGCAACCTTGTGTAGCTCCAGGCCTGGAGGTTGGTGGCCCTGCCTGTGGCAGGGGGGTTGGAGCTCTGTGATCCTTGGGGTCCCTTCCAACCCAGCCCAGTCTGGGACTCTGTGACTGTAAAACCTACAGCCCAACTGCCCCAGGACTCAGCTGCCTGCTGCTGGGCTGCTCACCGTATCCAGTGGGAGCGAGCACTCCCATCCGACTGCCAGAAGGACGTGGTTTCTCCATTTGTCATCTTATCAATATCAGCAGAATTGGATGAGGTTTCTATGTGAGTGTAGCACTTGGTGACAGGCTTCAGTCTGTCTGACTCCTGATTGCCATTCAAGTCACTAGGGTATTCTGCAAAGAAAAGGAAATCGACTTGTAATATTCTTCTTTTGGTTGTTTGGAGAATTGTTCTACCTCTGTAATAACCATCTCTCATACAACATCTTCTTGGCACAGCAGACAGCTCCTGAAGAAGTGTTTCTGCCAGAAACTAGAAGGCAGCAAAGCCTCATTTCAGATGAAGTCACAATACCCTCAGTGTACCACTTGCAGTACGAGACCACCTGCTTTGTCTGGAGTTCAGTTGCCTTTATCTCCTTTCATTACTAGCCTCATCAGTGCATGACTATAATTATGCCAAAATACAAACAAATGAGAGGAGAAAGAAAGCAAAAAAAACCCCAGAACACCTCAATTCAGCTGCTCTAGTTCTAGAGGGGATAAAGCAGACTGATCCCCCAAGCAACTCTATCTGTTTCAAGATGCAGAGATCTCAAAACATCCAGCCAAGTTGTGAAGAAAAGCAGCCCTCCCCCTAGAAAGACCACCAGGAGAGTCCCATCTGAGATACAACAGAAGATTCACTACCTCCACCCCAAAATACTACAGTATTTTTTTAATACTGATCATTCAACTTCAGACAACATTCACCTTCACATGGAAATTAAGTTTCCAGCAACTGAGCAGCGAGTACTGCCAATCAGTAATTATCACTCTGAAAGAGGTCAGGAGGAAGGTGAAAGACATCCCAGTGCGTTACTGGGATTGCCAGGCAATTAGGAAGTGAATTTAGATGCCTGGAAAAGCTCACATAAACAGGCAGATCAGCTTCATAAAAAGTCCTGTCTGTTTAATCTTGACCAGATGAGAGGTTTGTGTTTTATTTTCAAGCTAGGGTTACACTACCATCCTGAAAACAGATCTAGATATGCCATACCTCTCTCTTTTAGGAGAAGACGATCTAAAGAATCCTTCAGTACAGAAGCCCTCATGGTGCAGGTGTTGTTGAAGTACTCCAACACTGGGTAAGGGATGGCAGTACTAGAAATCCGATTCCGGTGCAAGAATCTCAGTATCATTGAAGCATGAAGGCCCAGGCGTTCTTTTGATTCAGAAAATATATCAATAAAACCTAGAAAGAGACAATATTTCAACCTTTGTTGCAATATCTGACTGGACCAAGTCAGCACAAGTTTCCCCTGCAGCTCGTGGTGGAGCCCATGGTGAAACGGGTGTCCCCCCCAAGCCCATGGGTGAGGATGGGGAGCAGAGACACCTCTGCCCTGTGAAGATTGATCCACCCTCAGCAGGTTTGCCAGGGGACTGGTGACTTTGTGGGGGACCAGGCTGGGGGGTCTGGGCCCAGCTGTCAGCACCCTATGGAGGGGAGAGTCCTGCTGAGAGGCCTGTGGGGAGGGGATGACTCCCCATAGAGAGGCCTCACGCTGCAGACAGTCGTGGACACGACTCTGGCGTGGGTGGGACCCCACGGTGCCACAGGGGAAGGGGGGGTGTATGTAGAACGACCCCCCCCAGCTGAGATGGAAGACAGCTTGGGAGGAACAGACTGAACCCCCCCACTCCCCATCCCCTGCCCCCCCTGTGCTGCGAGGGGAGGGAAGAAGGGAGCGAATCT
>VZTU01024008.1:2336-20952 GCA_013400835.1 Zapornia atra
CAGTAAGATCATGGAAGTGTGTCTTGCTTGTAGAAGTATTACCTGGAAGCATTAACATCTGAATTAAGTCAGTAAAGTAAATATGCTGTAGGAAGTATCCAAATCTCTGGAAAAAGCCATTGACCACCTTGCATGAAAATAATTTACTGTTTTTGTTGTAATAAGTATGTGTATGTGCCAAGAGAGTGAGAAGATGGCTTTTAAAAAAAGAAAGATTTGTCATCAACCTTGTCAGGTGAAGGTCCAACAGAAAAAGGATGTGCAACAGAAGAAAGGATGAGCTCCAACAGAAAGAAAGGAGCTTTCAGACACACGTTCTATTTAATTAATACTTTTCTGGAAAAAGTCCATGGTGCTGCCCACATCATGCAAGAGTTGGGATTTAATTTCTGATTAAAGGGCCAAAAAAAGCTTGTGTGGGGACTGCAGCAGAGAAATATATACAGGTACAGCTGTGTATGTATGAGTTACAAGTTGGGAGTTTTTTTCTGTTTGTTCTGAGATTCCCAGATGTTTCAAGACTCTAGAATATTGTAAGCTAAAGAATGGAATCCTATGAAAAAGAACTTCAATCACAATGCATCTTTTGGTGTTTAGCATTAGTGAATTACTATCCCAGGGAAAATCAATTTTGCCCTAGAAAACGGCCTGCCTGATTATCAACTTCAGGAAGATCAGGAGCAGCTAATTAGCATCACACAAGTAAAAATAGAATTAGGTTTGTGTTTCTAGAAAGTTCATTTGTAGAAAATAAGTGAAATAACAGGAGTGGTGGTTTTCTGTTTCTCCTTATGGACAGAGATTAAGGTGGTAGACTTTTCTCCTTACAGAGAGCTCTCTAAAGGCAACTGATTTAAATTAAATGGCAAACTTCTTTCAGATTAATTAGAAACTTTGCCCTGAGCACGTTAATAACTCCCCAAATGAATGAACAGTCTCCCAGTCTCTGCAGGATAGTCCACCTCATCTGTTTTTTTTCAACTATTATTGTGAACTCACACAAGTGCAAAATACCAGCTGCTGTGTATTTTTCATACATTTTTTTCCTCTTAACAGGAGGTCTGAACCCTCAGCCTTTCTACTTGTGTTGCTTTGGTGTCATTTTTCTAAGTGGACAAACTTCCTTAATCATCTCAGTAAAGCAGAAAGATGAATGGCACCTGTTCTCCAAAACTCTTTCCAGGGGTAGTTGCAAGCACTCAGTGGAGGCTTTTGTGAATTTAAACCATTGAGTGGGCAGCCTTGGCCACTTTCTTCCCCCATAGGCTGGGGAACACAAGCTTTCACACTCCTGCTTTAGCCACACATTGTGTCACTGGTGACTGAATGGGTAGATGAAAGGATAAAGATGGTAGCTGAATTACTGTGCTCATTTTATCTTCTTTTTAACTGTTGAGATTTCAGAAATGGTGCCAGTTGGAATAAATTCTAACTGCAATTTTGGCATTCATATGAATTGGATTTCACAAGCCAATTGAATTCTGTATAATGGTTATAATTCTGCTGGTTTTACTTGGACAGAAGTCCTATTGAAGTCCCCATAAGAACTCTAGGATCAGCGTTTAGTATTTGCCTCAGTTCAGTAATTGTTTTCTTTTATGCCACTTTTTAGAGTGCTCTGACAAGCAAGGAATGAACAGCTTATCTTATCAAGATTTATAGTCAATAGCTTCTGTAGTCTTGTGAAGAAGACATCTGCTGTGCAAATAGCAAGGTTAAAGTGATTGCGCATGAAGTAAATACAAACTTGAGCTAGTATTTCATCCTGAATACCAGTCTGAACAATACTTAGATAACTTCATGTAATGGAAGCCTTTTCATAATCTTGACCCATATACAGTTTTGTCAAATCCAAGGTCAGATAGAATTTAAAAAATAAGCTTTATTTGAACTTCTGTAACTGTGATTTCACATTTGTAAGCATGCTTTTTAATAAAAAAATACTACTATTGTGTGGTGGGTTTTTTTTAATAATTAATATATAAGTCTCAGAGTTTGATCAGTTGTAATAGAAAAGAGAATATTATCTATTTGTTTAGAAAATGTCTTCTAAACCATTACAGCTGCAGACAAAAGGAGTTCATTTCAAATTGATTAATGTGCTGTAAGTATCTACAATTGTTTGGTCCGGTCACTTTGTTGCTTTCTCATCTCTCTGAAAAATCAGAGGAAACATCTCTGAAGATTCCTGATTGATGCTGTCAGCTTTGTACTGGTATTACAGTGCATTTCAGGAAATGTTCAAAGCGGGGCAATAATTTTCAATCTTATTTTCAAGTAAGCCGCAGTAAAGTTTTTGTATCAGATGTTATGAAGTCCATTTCTGAAAGAACTATGCACTTTTGGGTGTTGTACATTTGTGGGTGGGAGCTTCTATGTATGGATATTTATAAATATGCATGAGAGAATGATGTATTTATGATATTGCTGATTTTTGTTATGCCATGCCAAAGTGCATTTTGTTTTTGCTCATAACCCATACTGCCTATTTCCCTTCTATAAAAGTTCTGATTAATTTTCTTGGAAGCTCTGTGTAACTTGGTGTCCTTTCATAATGTATGTAAAAATTTTCCAAATCTTGCTAGAGAATGCTTTAGGACCAAATCCAGGAATTCATTGGGAAGAATGTTAAAGTACAGGAAACTGTAACAAAGATGATTATTTTCCTCCCAAGAAGGGAACTTGGACAAGATAGTATTGTTAATCCCTATATTTGTTTTTCTCAGCCTGCAAGGAGAGCAGGGATTACTTTAAATTATCAATTCTGCAAAGCAATGCATGATTTGGCCAAAAGAAGTTCGTGGGCATATGCTTGAAATTGTATCAAAATCTTGGTGCTTATTTGGTTACTTTATGAAAGGATTCAGTGAACAACTAACTGTTGGTCAACAATGTAAACATACAGCAAGAGGAGGGTAGCCTTTTGTATCTTTAGGCTGTGCATGCAGTCTCTGCGGGAGATCTGGGGCGGTAATAGAGGTGGAAATACGGAAAACCTCTAAAAATTCTCTCAGGAACCCCCTCCAGTCCCTAGCAGAATGGCTGGCTGCTCGCCATGCTGCCACTGGCCGCTGGCCAGCACCCGCACTTTGCGACCCCTTCTGACGCACCTCACAGAGCATGAAGGATGAGTTAATGGTGTTTCAAGCAGCATTAATGAATCAAATTTTAAATGTGGATTCTCACCCACAGCGGTGTGAGAAAGCTCATGGCTCTGAGGAAAAGGAAACAGGGTAGAGAAACCTACTCTTACTTAGATTTCATGTAGGTGAATGGAAGGTACCTTTTTCCTCTTATTATCTCTGTAAACAGCATGGTTAATGTCTTTTCTTGCCACAACAGAAAAAAAGAAATAACTGAGTTTGTTAACCTATTACATTGCCATGCTTTTATACAGAATATCTTGCTATGTGCACTCTGAAAGCTGCCTGAAATATAATTATCATTGTTGTTCTGTCCTATTTTAAATTACAATGGACTATCGTGATTTGGGAAAAAACCAAAACACTTAAGTCTGTACTTAACTTTCATTGGCTCTATTGAGGTTAAAATATACTTGTAAATTCTAATGTCCTTAAGTGTTCTCACTTGGAAAATACTTGGGAAAGTTTATTTCAAAATATTAATTCTGAAAAGCGGAATGCTGACCCCTTAAAAATTCATTCAACATGTTTTACAAGAAGTATTCTGCTGTCTTTTGAGAGCAAACCAACTCTAGAAGTGGAACACAAACAGAATGAAACTGGACTCAGGATCACTGTGATGTAGCTTGTGAAAATTCGTTAAATAAGGTCCCCTAATGATAATGATTTACCGGAATTATTTATTTTAAGTAGCTGAACCAGTAACATGAGTGAATATTCTTTTGCAGTAGAAGATTGTTAAATTGTGTTCCATTCAGTCTCTATTTTCTTGCTTATTGCTGCAGTGAAATAAGCAAAGCAATTGCATAATCAAGTCTCTATTGTATTGATGTCATTTGCATGTTTTCTTTATTGTTTCAGAACCATCACAAATTGTTATGAAATGAATAACACTTATTTCCATGCTGGATGGATGATTGAAACTGTTAAGTCAATTTTTCTGTGATATTTTGGGGTTTGTGTGATAAGGAAGTAACCAAACACACTCTCTAGTTCCCTGTTATATAGCAACCTATATTTTCCTTTGTTTTAAACTTCAGTAAATGCTGCCTTATTCTTTTCTGCTGAGGCGATTTTGTGCCCCAGGAGCTATCAATAGGGCTGTATCCTGAACACTTCCTATGCTTCCTATGAGCATTACTTGCACAAAATTATAATGACTTGTATGAGCAATGCCATTGTTTTCAACTTGACTGCATTTACAGGGATATACTCTCAGAAAACTCAGCTCAGTGAGGCCTACTACAGCTCCAGTAATATAAAAGGAAAATCCTTTTGCTAAATTCACTGAAAACCAACCTAGGCTTACAGTGAGCACTGATTAGGTTCTACCATGCTGTTTCAAAAGAAACTTTAGAAACTTTCTTTTAAAAAAAGGCATAAGTGATTTTTTTTTTTTTTGGTAATTTAGAACTGGGGGAGTGGTGTTGCTTTGCCTAATAACTTTTCTACTGGCAAGAAGAGCTCTCTGGTCTTAGTCTGATCCCGCTCTAAGGCTTGATTATCAAGGACTGCTCCACTGCCTTGTGCTAATCACAGATCAGTTTGTAGCCCTGTGTTTTGCAATACAGTGCCCCACGACACTTTCATCAAGTACTCCTCTTCTGTGTGTGGCTAGCTGTTTTAAACCAAGTTCATAGTTTATAAAATATTATTAAAATATTCTACCTCCAGTTTCAGGTGCTATTTTCTTAAGGATTGTAACATAAGTCAATGATTTTCAGTGTTCAGGTGCTTGCAATTTTTCATTCAGTCTTCATTTACAAAATGCTACTGAGTTTAGCTAAGGCTTTTTATTTTGTTTTTTTTTTCTTTGTGTAATACTGTGTGGCACTGTTTTTCTTCCAGTGCCTGGGTCTGAATCTGTTGCTTTTTCTAAGATAAGGAGAACTCACTGAATCTAAAATTGTCTCTTTATTTTTAAAATTTATTTTTTAAAATTAGGCCTGGAAATGTTTTGCATGGCATTGTAGCACTTCTTCCCCATTCTATTTCTGTTGTGCAAAGTGACATGCAGGGTCTGTGCTTGTATTTTGTACTGTTTGCCTTTGGTCGGCACTGTGTCAACGCAAAGCTTTAAAAACAATAAAATGCTGACCGACTTAGGGAGTGCAACGGCTGAAAGATTGGCCATAAATGTCTGAAGTTTGAAATTACAACAGTAGTCCTCTATACAGTTTATATTAGCATGTCTATGAGCACTGAACCACCTTCCCCATGAAGTACATCTTCCAGATGTCCTGAGTAGATTAAATAGTTCCCCAAAAAAAGTACAATTGCTCTCTGTAGACTCAGTGAGATTTCCCACCTCCTTGTCCAGTGCTTCTGTCCCTTTAATTTGATTTGAGGAGTTCCTGTACTCAGGCAGCAAGGAGACAGATTATGGCAGGGGCCAGTCAGCATTGTAAGAAACATGTAATGAGCCATACAGCCTGCAGAATTCTGGAAAGGATAAAGGGGAGACACTTACAGACAGTTTTCTCAAAATAGTCTCATTAGCCTGTGAACCAGGGTTAAGAGATAAGAGAATTCTTGATCACAGACTGGAACCTGCTTCTTGTGTTTGTTGGAAGCTTGTTTTTCTAAAGGTTATAGAGTGTATTTCCAAGGAGTCTGGTAGCTATGCTGTAGTAACCTGCCCTGTGTTCAGTTTCTATCATTACTGCTTGCAGACTGTGAACTGAATTGCAAATGGTGGTTCTGTAAGACAGTAACTGTGAATATATGAAGGCAACCAGAATGTATAGGAAGTTCTGATTTTGGAATTG
Source organism: Zapornia atra (assembly GCA_013400835.1). Taxonomy (NCBI): domain Eukaryota; kingdom Metazoa; phylum Chordata; class Aves; order Gruiformes; family Rallidae; genus Zapornia; species Zapornia atra. Next base: position 8,248 of record VZTU01024008.1, read on the forward strand.
TCTCATAAGTAATCTGCTGAAATCAAATTGTTTTCACCCCAGGTAGTGTACCCAGAACTGGATATGGAAGCCCATCTTCCCCAAAAGCTTTTCTCCCATAGCACTTAAATACAAAGTTGGTAGCAACATAGCTCCTGGGTAACAATTATACTGTCTCTATTGAAATTATGTATTGGAACAAATTTTTTTCACTATATAAGACTATGGAATATAGTTTTGAGAAATTCCATAAATAATTGGAAAATGCTTTTGTTCTGGAAAATAGGAAGTGTGTGGGTATGCAGGGGTGGGAGGGAGAGGGAAGGGTGCACAATAGTTTCTACCATAGTACAAACTATGCAGGAACAGAGCAATCAGCAAAGTGGAAAATAGGAATCAGCTTTGTTTCTAAGGAAAACAACTCCCAGGAGGAAGCAAAAGTCCATATGTAATACCATAACTGCTGATGCGCTGTTCAGCTTTGCTTCCCACAGCACAATGAAAGTTCAGTGTATTTTCTTTCTTAAAGTGGCACCCATGAAATTATGGAAATTCTCATGTATAAAACTTAATACAGGGAATCTACTAATATAATCAGTCACCTGCTACAATGTATATTATCCTGTGTTTGTCATATGCAGAGGAGGAGATGGCAGCAAGCAAAAATCTTACAATACTGACTTAAGGAGTATTGTGATACTCTATTAACCAGATCTCCTGGCCCCAACACAATGTCAGCTAAGCCTATGGCATGCCAGTCAGAATTTAGAAGTATTGAAGAGTTTACAGTTTCTGTATGCAAAATTCAGTGTTTAACTAGCCTTACCTCAGTGCCTAGCTACCCTTATCTAATCCCTGCTTATACACCTTTATTTGTCTTGATATTCAACTATCTAGGTTTGACATGCTTAGAGAGAGTTCAACACTTTGAGTTCCTTGTTTCAGCCAGTTAAAAGGTGCTGATGCAGTCATCTTGCCTACGCTGAAGAGGCAGGAATAAATGTTCTGCTTTTGCAGGGTGGGGTGGGTGGGCATTTGATGAAACTCTCTCTGACTTCCTTTCACTTCAGCAGCAAGGTGCGGGTGCTGGTGCCCCAGTGCCTCATGATGTGCTCAGAGAAGTCACGTTTGAACTGATATGAAGCTCTTGCCCTTATAAATCCCCCAGAGGTAATATCTCAGATTAAAATAGTTGCATTGGTAAATATTTCAGGTTACAGTCATGCTGCTGCTGTCACGTGTAACAAGTAGGAAAGCTGGGGTAATGAGGTTTGATGTCTGTTTCATGCTAGTAGAAGTTCTGTGTAGGTGGAGTTACAGTGCCGGAATTGTCGCTGCTGTTATCTGTTCTGTGGATAACGGCTGTTTCGGTGTAATGCACTCCACTCACATTCACAACAGGATAACTTTGGGGGTATCCCTGTGTTAGAGTGCTTACAGTATGGCATGAACAAATAGCAGGCACATTTCCATATGAGATTCTAATACTTACTTGTGTTGCTACAACATCACGGTAAAGTTTGTGGCCCTTGAAGACAGAGCAATGGAGATATTTAAAATCAGCACAGCCTATTAGGGGGTTTCTTTTATAGCTCTCATCAAGAGACTTTCACATCGCTGCTAACAGGTTAATGTCAGAAGTGCAGCCATGTAAAAAATGTTAGCTGAACGCCCCCTGGCTGAAGCACTTCAGAACATGAGGAAGACACACAGTTCCAGGGACTCCAGTATGCAGCTGGGGGAAATCCCACATTCTGACTTCCCGGGTTGTTGGTTTCATCTCAGCCAGGCATTTGCTGTATGGATGGATACATTTGGATATCAGTGTATCTATGGATACGTTTAGTTTCATACTACTACTACTACTTTTGGAAAAGTATTTTGCATTAAGGAAGCAATCTTCATTTTCTGTTCCTTTTAATTAGAAATGCGAGGCTGTGTGTACAGTTAACTTGCAAAACTCATCTGAAATCTAGATTACAAAGCCCTAAATGTGCTCATTCTTCAGAGCCAAACGATGCAATTCTGCAAAAGCAAGTGTCATTGAACTCTGCCTTCTCTGGTGTCATCTGTTGCACAAACACTTCTCAAAGCGAGAGAACTCCAACTTTTCGATTAGTACAATTGCCTGATCTTTGAATAAGATGGGGCATTGGCTTTATCTTTGTCAAACTGGACATTTCAACATTGGGAAAGAAAAGAGGGAAAACTTCTATCAATGTAGTTAAGACTTTGTTATATATGCACAACGGCATTGATTCTACTCCTTCCTTGATCAGATTGCTCAGAATAGATCTGTCCACAGGAATTTCTCAGTCTGCCCACTGTCCATACAGTCAGCAAAAGTTTTATTGTATTCAACTCATGAATGGTTCCTGTTGCCTATGCTCTCACTTTCTCCATAAGCCTAATTTTATTTTTCTGTTAGAATGAAATACATGGTCAGTTTAAAAAGCAGAGATAAGCATGTCAGGTTAATTGCTACTGAGTTTTGACAGGCTCCACCCTGAGAGTTTCTATGACCACTGAAAAAGTAATGCTTAGCTAGAAAGCAGGTGGTAGGATCATTACAATAGTCATACAGCCCTTCCTATGCAATGCTGACATCACTGCTTACACATTATAGAACAGGGTGTTCAAGGATGAAGCAATATTATCACATTTAGATTAGCTTGGTAGTTGCAAAAATCAAGCTTTTGAAGGTTAGAAACTATCTTTCTTGACATTATTGAATGAATTCTTGCTGTTTTAGTGTTTTCTGTGCATGTGAGAGTGCATGAAAAGGTAGACTGCCACCACAAACTTTCTATGTATTATATCCTTATATTTCTCCAGGCAGAATTCACAGAGTTGAGCAGGAGTAATACACTACATAAAATTCTGTCTTCAAGTTTACAACAAGCATAACAAAAGTATATTCGGTATGCGTCAAATGCTATGCAACAACAGTTGTGAGGAAAAAGAATAATTGATAAATGTTCAGCACTTCTATCCCCTCAGATTAGTGCTGAACAAAACCTGGTCTCCCTTCAAAAAGCAAAAAAAAAAAAAGATTTTAAGCATCTTGTGAAACAACATCGTCTTGGCATCCTGTAAAATAAAGCAAGCCAGAAGAAGAGCACAACCCCTGTTTTCCTTTGTGGAATACTGTTATGTTCAGAGAGCTACTTGCAAAATGAAAGCAATGCGGAAAATTCTGCCTGAGATTTCTTCTTATCGTGGCTACAACTGCAGCCAGCAGGCTAGTCCAAAAGTTGATGGGCTATCTTTTATGGCCCATGGCTAATTTTTCACCTTTAGAAGAACAAAGACTAGGAAGCAGACACTGTAGAGTGCCTGCAAGCACAGGACAGTAGCTTATTTCCAACCATATCTACCTAACGTTTTAATGATTTAAAGGTATATTTGCAATATGTACAGACCTTTTTTTACAAATATCCACAGGACCAAAATGTGCTATACAATTTGATACTTTCTTTTGCACAGTTCTTCATGAAATATGATCAGAATATTTTCTATTGATAAGACTGCAATGACAAGGTATGGCAATTATCCAAAAAAATTCCCTCCACTTCCTCACGGGAATTTTTTCTATATTAATTATTCTTCATTCTAATTTGAAAAGGAGAAAATTAAATTTCTCTGTCCTCTGTCTCCATTTCTTTCACTGATTGGGAATCACACTGAAAATCAGACTGCTAATTAATAAAGATTTAGTACATTTGTTGCATCTTCCACTTTGAAGTAGTCATCTAAGACATGCTGCATGCGAAAATCGCTGACGACTACACTGGTATTTGCACTTTTTGCATAAGTGAAATGATGGCTGCAGATGTCCTACTTTCAGCTAAGAAATTTACTTGCTGCTAGAACATTTGAGAGGATATCTAGACTTGAAAAATCAAGAAAAATTTATTTAGACATCAGCTTACCTCTGTTAGGCTTGCAAGTCTTGAATATGCCAAACTACAATTATTATTCTCAGACCTTAAAGAATTACCTACGTACACAAGAATTAAGCAAAGATGACACAAACTGTCAATTGCTGTTTTAACATTTCTGCAGTTAGTAGCTAATACCACTACCACCTACTCATTACTTACTGGGTCCCAAATTTGATCCAATTGCTGTTTTGGGTCAAGGTAGCAACCCATAATCAAGGAACAGAGGAAATGAAAAGTGAGCTTTTTTAGTTTAGCATGTGTTGCAGTCTTTTAAAATCCATCTGCCGTATTACTTCCATGTTTACCTAAACAGATAATTATTAAAATGGAAGCTCAGCCAAAGAAATGGATTCTATATGTAGATACCTAAGGTCATACCAGAGTTTGAGGAGTAAGGATTTTGGCTTGCCCATGTCATTGGGACTTTGTTACAACAAAGACCTGTGTTTGGATCATGATTCTTCAAAAAAACCCATAGTTCTAGACCCTTCTGTAACAAAATATCAATATGAGTCCTTCTATTAGAGGAACTGCAGACTGCTCTTACTGCAAACAGATGGGTTATCTAATACTCATTAGTACTTCAACCATGACATTTTGTTGCCATTAGAGTGTAATCTATCAGAGGAAGAACTATTTGTTGCCTGTCCAGCACTGTGGTAATTCATTCTCCACAGATCCTCATTAGAATTGAAAATCACAGCCATGAAATTTACAGGAATCTATGAGGTTTCTCTTCTCTCCTATCTGTAGGAATGTCTTCGCTTTGGAATGTCATAGAAACAGAAGCACCTTTTTCCTTTTCCTTATTTTCAAAATAAATGTTCTGCAGTTGTAGGAGGAGGACACAGGCATTGGCAGAACAGCAATGACTGGTTAACTTAGTCATTACATTTTTAACCCTGGTGGAATTTTTTTTCTCTATACAGCCATGCTTAATTAATGCTGTGCTGGTTGTTAATGCTAAGAACTAAGTTCTCTAAGCTCTACAGTTTACTGTCTTGCTTCATTTTGCACACACAGGTATAAAAATACAGCTGACTTCAGAATCTAACCAGGCTAATATTCACTACCAGCTCAGAGCCCTGTTGCACACATGCAATTGCTCACTGCCTGTGCAGGGAAAAAACACCCAATGCCCAGTCTGTTCCTGAGCAGCAATCCCACCTCCTGACTGTCCTTCCCAGCTACATCCTCAGTCAGCATGACACCATGTGGCACAGGATATCCCTTTGGTCAGTTTGGGTCAGCTGTCCCAGCTATGCCCCCTCCCAGCTCCTTGTGCACCCCCAGCTATCCCACTGGTGGGGCAGGGTGAGAAGCAGAAAAGGCCTTGGCTCTGTGTGAGCACTGCTCAGTGCTCAGCAACTGAAACATCTCTGTATTACCAACCCAGCTTTCAGCACAGACCCAAAGCACAGCCCCTTACTAGCTACTGTGAAGAACTTGAACTCTATCCCAAAGCCAGCACAGCCATGTTAAGTGATAGATCATCATATCTTGTATGTTTAGCAAGTCTTTTTGGAAGCTGCTTGAAATTTTACCTAGTGTAAATGCTTTTAAAATTACTGAGAATCCTTTCACAAATCTAATTAGCAAGTAATAAAACCACTTCAACTCACCTCATTTGACACTAGTCCATTAAAGTAACCCATGAAGTTTTGTCTATTGTTACTTATTACTGAGTGTCATTACTATATGAGCAAAGCTTCAAAAAGAGAATCACTCTAAACAGAAATCACAAAACAATATATCATGCCAGCAGTATATTGCAGTATTTATCTTGGCCAGCAAATTGTCATGTCTCTTCTGAATAGAAGTAAGCCATGCTCTAAAGAGAGAAGGGGAAAAAAATAATCTGTGCTATGCTTGTAGGAGATGCCATTTAATCAGCTGGACCAGTTAATAACTCTTGCTGCCTTTTTTATTTGTCAAGGGCTCAATATTTTTTCAATATGAGGTCTGCTTCAGTGTGCTTTAAATGGCAGCTTATAATTAATGGTACTTGAGTGTGTCTCTTATTTCAAAAATTCATACAACATTCTTGGTTACAATTTATACATGATTTTAAAGTATAATTAACGTTCAGCTTTACAAGATATATGCAAACAGATATGCAAATTTGAAAATAAATATGCAAACATATAAAATGTTGTTGAATTAAGTAGTCCTTAACATTTTTAATGAAATCAATATTTTATTCATATTTTGCACACAATTTTGAGTACTTAGTGATTTGATAGTTCTCAGACTTTCGAGGACCATGTCTGAAGATTGATTCTCTTATGGCTGATCTTGTCTTTCAGTCTCCTGAACCTCATACTTTCCTCATGGAAAACAGGAGCTAATCCAAACCTCTCTAAATTATTTGAATTCTTTGAGACAGTTAATTTAGCATGTTTCTGAAGCAGTTGAAAATACTCTGTATAAAAACTTTTAGATTAAATCACATTAAAGGTCTTTCTAGCCCAGTATCCTATTTCTAACTGTAGCAACCTCCCCCCAAACCCCACGTAGAGTAAAATATGAAAATATGCATCAAATATATCTCCTGTATGTTTTTCTAGCCTACAGCAACTTGCGTGCCAAGAAATGTCTATGATGGTTTCTACCCTCCATGGAATTCTTATATTTTTAATATACATATATAAAATAAAATCAACAGAATGTATATACATATATTCTGTCCCTGACCATGCTGGTTGCTCACCAGTTTACCAATGTCTTTCTAGTGGTAGAGATTCCAAACCTAAATACAGTATTACAGATGTGGTCTAACAAGTGATGAGTCTCTATTCTCTTCCCTCAATCTGCTGATTCTGCTGTCAATACAGTCTGGCAGGAGTGGCACTGCCAGACCCACTCCTGGCTCACGGCTGCAGGCAAGGACACTACCTCCACCTGTCCCAGCCCCAGGGAGAAGACCCTATCAATCCCTGGAGCCCCATACCTGGGGAACTGCATCCTCCCTCAGGAGCTCATCAGAGTTAACACCTCTGATGTGCTGGGGGTGGTTTCTCCAGTCTGTGCTGTTGTCCATATGGAAAGCAGTCCCTTCGTTCCTATCATGTAACAGTGATGGCTTTTTGAAGATTCTGTCTTCCCCTATTCCTGCCATTACTCCCAAACATGTGACTCAGTGGCCTGGTATTCTCTTTCCTTGGTTGCAGGAGGGTATTTTCATTGCTACATAGTGCTGCTAGACCTCACTTCTATAATCTTATCAGTAAATTTGCTGTATGATTACTGTCCCAGAATGCTTGCTATTCCTCAACTTTGGCTAGCCACAAACCTGATCCCTACCAAGGAAATGTTATCTCAGAAGGACATGTAGTGAAGATACACACACAGTCCAGGTATAAAGATGTACAGAATTTTGTATTTAACTGATAAGAGAGAAAATCCTCAGGGACCCTGAGAGAAAATCAAGGTTCTGGCTGTAGTTGCTAGTAAATAACTAGGTATTAGTACCGGGAAACTGATAGGTGCTTCACTGTTATAAGAGGTGTATATGTCATGATAGTGTAGCAATAGATTGAACTAGGAGGACAAAAAATACTGGTACTTCACTCTACACCCTTTATAGTGTAATTACGTAGTGCACGCTGAGGAGAGGCACAGGCATCAGTTGAAGGGTTTGGTGTTATAGAGGTCAAAGGCTGAAGTAGCTGACTTGTAGCATGTAGAGGCAGGTTTCTGTTCTGTCTTTATTGCCATCCAAAGCATGCTTTAAGTTTGCACAATTTTTAACTACTGGAAGAATGTTAGAGAGTTTCTGCAATTGCAGAAATTGCTGTAACTAGCAGTTTCTTCAGGCACTTAGCTAGCAAAGCCCTCGCCATCTAGATTCTGATGTTAGACAGGATGGCTTGGACAAGCATTGACTTAAACTGAAGGAATCTGACTACCTGAGAATACAAATATAGAGTGGATGAGTGCGGCAAAGAAAACTGCATTCAGGTCACAATGCACCACAGAAAGCAGGAGGCGTGCCCTATTCAGCTTCCACTCTCAGAACTTGAACCAATATTAAGCTTTACCACACTTCAGATACTATGCATCCTGCAAGAAGACTATCAGCTAAAGAATAAATGTGGTTTCCTACCCTTCGTTTGCAAGATTATTAATCAAGATTGCACGTCAAGGCTTTAAGGCATTTAGGGTTACTACATCAACTTCTTACTAACATAAAGAGCCACGCTGAAGTCTATGTTGTTGATTGTTTAAGACTTTCTCATTTTAACGAAGTTTGTAGGGTTGGTGCTTTAGATTTTTTTTTCAGTAAGACCTAGAATATGTTTCATTTAGTTTACATCGGTGCACAAGTAATCAAAATTGTAATTATATCTCTAAAGAAACATCACTTAAAAATAGACATATGAATGCTGTTTTGCTCATTGCAAACTGCTATTTGTAGTGCAGTGTTTTGGTTATGAGATGTAGAAAAATTTATCTGCCCTTGCAGGTGTGTACTCAAAATGCTATTTCAGGGCAAGTAGTGAAATAGTATTTTTCTGAAATATTTATTTATTATTACAGGTATAGCAAGTGAAAACCATGCAGCTGTTTCCCTGTACATCTGTGGTAGTTTCAACATTTTTAGCATACAATTGAAACAAAGAAGACCCGATGTACTTGGCAAAACAAGTGTTCAGTGCTGTGCAACACTCTCTGCCTTCATGTCAAATAACCTTGGTCTTTAAAAGACTGTATGTGTGCAGTTGCTCGGTTCCATAGGCCTTTTTTTTTCTCCCAGCATATTTCAGGGCTACTTTCTTGCAACATTTTGTTTCTGTGGGCTGGATTTCATTTCTGCTGATTGCCCAACTCTCTTCATTCTATTGCAATTGGGGTTTGAATTGTCTCAAATTCTCCAATGGCTTTATGACAATCTGAAAATTAACAATAGCCCCTTAATTGCACGGGGCTATGCGATTCACAAAGTCCTTCCTTGATTGATATTTCTTTTCTCCTTACTTCCAGCCCGGCAATCCTGCCTGCTTTTTAAACCCGTGTAGGGGCAGTAAAATGTGTATACATTGAAACTTTTTCTTCCTAGCACTCCATCACTTGGAAAGCAATCTGAGGCTTTTCCATAGGCTGAGGTATTGGCAGTAACTTATACACCCCCAAAAATATGGAAACATGATTTTTGATTATGCTATAAATTGGGATTATTTCCTTCAGGCAGGCGGAAGGACATGCCAGCTGGACTTTATATTTTGGCTGTTAGAAAGCTTTAGGAGCCAAAATTATAATTAGCTCACTCATATTGAAATATGTTCTCCCTGGCTGTATTATTTTTTTGCCAGAGCCTGATACAATTCCTGAAAGATGCAGTTTCCCTCAGCACAGGAAATATACATCATACTGTTGGCATTACCCAACCACCTGTGCAGTGGCTGTTGCAGTGCTTGCACAAGGAGGCAGCACATCTGCTACCTGGCACATTACGGTATGCCTGTGCTGCGGGGACTGGTGCAGAGGGCACGGACTGGCTCTTCAGCTGCTTGGTACACTGACTGCAGGGATCTACACTCCAGGCAGATGGGGTATGAATTGCTCAGAACTGCAGAAAATGCCTCTGAACACGGAATGTGAAGAAAAGCAGGGCTAGTTCATCAACAAACCGTCAGTGCAAGAAAGTTGCTTGTATTTCAGCAGCACCTAGCTTTATGTGTTGTAAAGAGGTATCTAAGAGATCCAGTTGATATCCAGGTGCCACCTATAAAAAGTGACAACTGCATACTGTGATTAAGTGGTGGGAGTGAAGAACTGGTAGATACAGCTGAAAGGAACTTTATCAAAGGGCTTTGACAAGAAACACAGGCTATAGCACGGGAAGCAAAAATCTGCCAGTCCCGAGTCCAGACATGCTGAGTCCTTTATGGGGAAATCTCACTAGGACAGTTGAGCAGGCCAGTGAGAGTAAAGCTAGTTTGGGAATATTTCACTGACACACCTCTGTTACTCTTCTGATTTTGGCATAGATGTACCCACTGTGAAAACTGGTCTATACCTTCTGTAACTCACCAGAGTTGAGAATGAGAATGAAGGATACTGAGGCACAGAGTCAATAGTTGTAAGTCAAACAGATCCAATCCAGATCTCCTGTTTCACAGTTGAATGCCATCCAACATTTCATTTTAACTTAAGTTGAAAATGTAACTTACTTTTTTCCCCTGCTATTTGGACTATGTAATTGTAAACTGGATGTTTCACCATATTAGAGGTGGCAAACAGATTTCAATGAATAGCTCTCAGATTCTTTGGGTGATTTTTACTTTGTTGTAGATGCTCACCAATTACTGGGCAGTTTCTCACAATGAACCCATTTCTGGATTCTACTTTGGATATTTCATATTGGGTTGGACGGCACCTTAAGGAGCATCTAGTTTCAAACCTCCACTCGACCAGGTTGCCCAAAGCCTCATCCAACCTGGCCTTGATTACTTTATTTGATTACTATTACGATTACATACTGGAATATTTTGAATAATTTTTTCTTTGGTTTTTATAAAAGACTCTTTCCTGACTCTTCATTTTAATACTTTTTTTTCCTGAGGGAATATAGACCTTTCTTTAGGAACGTCATTTTTTTGGGGTAAGAGACTGAGGTAAGGTTCTAGCATTGGAGAAAAATGAAGAGGGAATATTCAGCGTAGAAGATGTTACGTCCATCTCAGAGCTGTGCCCCATTCTCGGCTGCGGATTTAATTAGCTAGCTCTTCCAGATGAAGGGGCAGGCAACGGCAGCCGCCCCTGTCGCCTTGGCATTGGCAAGGTATGTATTCACATTACGGCAGGGGGCTCCAGAGCAGCAGAGAGATTTCACTGAACTGCAGCCAGTCACCCTGCTGAACTGAAAGGCATTTTAAAGAGTACTACATAGATGGATTTTATTTATTATTTCAACTTAAAACCCTATAATATGTATGTGAATTAAGTCATTATATGGACAGCAGCTTTTCCATTTGAATGCCCTAACTGGTTTTGAAACTGATTCTTTGCAGACCTAAGAAACACATGGAGAATAGCATTCTTGCAACTACAAATCAGTTTGGGTATTTTGGTAGACAAATGGAGAAACTCAAAACTAGAGTAGAAGAAAGATCTAAAAATGAATGGACCCCTTACCTCTAAGTTTCAAGGCAAGCTGTTAATGTTACTCTATGAGGCTGATAGTAATCCAGCAGTTTTTTTGTTCCTGGGTATAAGACTTGACGCTTTTTGGTTTTTCATCTGTTGAAACATTAAAAAAAGGTTATAATGCTTGGGTTGAAAAGTTTCTTACTAATATTAGTAATATTCAATGGAGCGGTTTAGTGCAGATTTGACTTCTTAAGTAATACATATCCTGTAGCTTAGTTTTGCATAGACCTTTGAATTCATGCTAATCTTAGTTACCATCTCTAATTTGTTTTCTTCACATAAGAATGAATAGTCTAGAGTATACTACAGAGTATATAGATCATACCAAATCACTAAACAGAACAAAATGTTTAGAACTAGAACTGCAGAAAGTAAGCATAAAGCTGTATTACTTGAAAATTACTGTAGTTTCCATGGTGAAAATTTAGAAGGACTGCAATACAGTTTCTAACATCTATAAAATGTTTTATTTTGATGGACCATTTTCTGTGTTTTGAAATCAATGAAATATAAATGCTGGCGACGTGGTAACAAATATGAATGGGGTAGAAACTTGAAACTTTTACTGCCTGAAAAAGGAGAATGCTCAGACTTTCATGCTTCCTGTTCTGGAAAGTACTAGTAGCTGAACTGTAAAATCTTAATTTTCCTGTAAAGTGTACACTTACGTACTTGGAAAGGTAGTATTTTCACTTTCTCTTCAAAGCTAGGTGTGTATTATGAAAGTAGTTGGTTTCCTCTCTTTTTATTGGCTTATGTCTTAATAACTTAGTTAAACTTTTTGTTTTTAAACTAGCTTGTCATTAAAATACATGATACAGAAGTAATTCTCTTGGTTGTTCATATTTTGATAGGACTGCATGTTGCCAAAGTAATTCTGATTATGCTTTCAAAAATCTCCAGCAAGCAGAAAGCATTGGTGGCAAATATCTTTGTACGGCTTTGGGTGGGTGGGGAACAAGCAAATAGGGATGTTCAAGGAAAGGAAAAGTGTGTGCTTCAGACCTGATTCTAACCCCTTTGTTTAGTGTAACCGGACTGATAAGCACTGGTTTGCTGTCCCTAGTGATTTGCTACACAACAGCAAATGTAACCAAAGATCAGTAATTCCACCAGTTTAAGTGCAATGCTAGGTATTTGTCTTGCTTGATTCTTACCTCTTGTTTTTATGGATGTAAGACAAGGTGCACAAAGGAAATACATATTTTGCTAAGGCTGTTTCATCTGAAGCAAGTCTTGCTTTGAAATTAGTTTTGCTTTTTGAAATTTGTCTAGAAATTTGTCTTTGCTGTCTTTGCATAAAGAACCTATAACTATGGCTACTCTGCCAGCTGAGGATAACTTGTGTAGCTGTTAACAAGTGTTTTTGATGCATGGACTTATTTCTTGACAATAGACTTCTCTTAATTGTCTGTTGTGGATCCAGGGGCTCCATAGGCCTCAAAGTAAAAGGCACTGTACTACTCTAATATTTCAGCCAGATCATCTGCAAAATCTGGCTGATGGTGACCACGTCATAGGAGTCAATATGAGGTCTGTTATAGTTCCCTCAAATATAGGTGATTAACCATTAGCAGTTACCTAACACAGCATTATATACCTACAGTGGGAAAAAAAATTATATATATAT
>VZTU01024011.1:0-14089 GCA_013400835.1 Zapornia atra
CAGTGAGCCCAGAACTAGACACAAATAGAATCACAGAAGACACAAATAGAATCATAGAATCATGCAACTAAGTGTCACAGAGCTGCTTGTTCACTCCCCCACTCAGTGGAATAGTGGGGAGAAAAGACATGGGTTGAGATGAAGAAATTTTTAATAATTATTTCAGAAATTAAAACAAAAGCAAACAAAAAAATCTGAACAAAGTAACAACACCAAACCAAAAAAAATTATAAAGAGGAAAAGAAACAAAACGAAACAAACCAAAACAAAAAAGATTCGAAGAACCCCAGTTGTTCACCAGCAACAGCAGCCCCAGCCAGCTTCTCTTACCTGACAGTTTTAGGGCTGAGCATGACATCATATGGTACAAGATATCCCTTTGATCAGTTGGGGTCAGCTGTCCCAGCTGTGTTCACTCTCACCTTGTGCATTCCCAGCAGCCTGCTCACTGGCAGTGGGCTGGTGTGAGAAGCAGAAAAAATCCTGTGTAAACACTGCTTAACAATAACTAAAAGATCCCTGTGTTATCAGTATTATTTTTGTTAAAAATCCAGAACATAGCCCGTGCAATCTACTATGAAGAAAATCAGCTCAATCCCAGCCCAAAACCAGTACAACAGTTTATAAAATTCCTTGTCATGTTTTGAGACAGACGGCACTTTAGTAAGGGATCTGACCCTGCATGACTCTCTGGAGTCATGTTCAGCTGCAGTGAAACCTTTCTAAAATACCTGATATCTTAATATCCTATTTTCTCTGAGGGTCTTTATTGCTGTTTCCAAAAAAGTGAGTAGGCATTCCAGTTTTTGTTATACCTTTTAAATTGCTGTGAGAGCCCAATTCGAAACGGCTCATTCTGCAAAAACCATTGTTTTATTCTTTCACAAACAAGAGATTAACTCATTCAGTACTGTGAAGGCCACAAAAGAACTGTATCCAGCTCTGCAGATGTATCTATCCAGTGGTGAGTAGAGAGGAAGGATCACCTCTCTCAACCTGCTAGCAGCTGCTGAAACTGTTGTCTTTCTTTGCAGCAAGGAGAAGAAAAAAAAAAGATATTTTTAAAAGGAAAACGTGGTTTCTAAAACATTTTCCTATCTCAAATGCAAATTGTCTTGATTGTAATGAAGTCACTTCACCATAGACCTCCCTTCTCAAAGGGAGAAAAGCTGCTCTACAGACAGAATTCTCAATGAACATGTTATCCAATATAATTTTTGCAAGCTTCCAGTTCTTCTCTCTGAACTGGAGACAATTCAGTGCCTAGGAAAGGCCAGGAATTAAATAGGCCTGATTTGTATCTTAAGTCCTGTAAAGGTCTATGTATAATTCCACTGATTCAGCCACTTCTTAGCTGGCTTACTGATTTCAGAACAGACCCATACTTAGTTAATAACTATTAAATAAATAGTTGTGTATTCAAATTATGGTATTCATTTTCATTGGTGACATATGTGACATTCAAATTCTGACTTGCAGAGATGAACACTAAATGCATCGGGTCACGAAAACTCCAAAATGAGCATTTCTCCATTATTTGGTTTTTAATTGGACTGATAACCTATAGGGCAACTCAGGGCAGAAAAATCTTCCTTTGGCATGGAATTCCTGACTGCTTTTGAGGCGAAGATCAGTGAAATAAAGCAGTCCCTTTAATCTCACTTCTTACTAGTTTTGCCTCGAAAGGGGACGACAGACAGTTGGCTAATTCAATGCCATAAGACAAAGAGTGAACACATGCCCTATACTGAAGATCAGCCAGCTGGCACAATCAGATGCACCAGGCATGTTTCCAATTTATGAAGTGGAACATTTAACGTATTGGTTCAAAACACTTACCCTCTTGCCAACCATGTGAAAACGAAATTAGCTATGGTCAATTTAGTTATGTACAGAACATAGAAGGATAATCAGCCACCTTAATAGAGTTATTTCTTTGTCCCCAAGAGTGTACACATCCCACCCCTATTGAATTATAAAGGGGAAAACACGTTTTATGAATCCTTATTTGTGAGGCAGGAAATAATCTGCATACATTATAAATTGGACCACCTCAAAGTCAGAATAGAAAAACTATAAGGAGGCCTTGGAATGTGACCCCACTAATGAAAATTTAGAAGGAATTCTTAATTCTTATTGACAGCAAGTTTTAAATTTCCTTTGCTGTTTTGCTTTAAATATTTTGTCTCTTAAAGGTATCTTAATTGTGAAGATATTAGTTTGATTGAGGTAAATGGTCAAAACCATAAAGAGTAGTTGGTCATGTAAGTCTATTGAAGTTCCCACTTCACTTTTGAAAATTTACCTAAGTAAAAGGATTTCTCAGAGGCATGTTTTTTTTTTAACTTATGGATAGTCAGTCTTCATGGTTCTTCTACTAGCATAGGGGGGGTTGGACTCGATGATCTCTCGAGGTCCCTTCCAACCCCTACGATACTGTGATTCTGTGATAAGGTAAGTTAATAGTTCTATTTAATATTCATTGAAATTCTTGTAACCAGTTGAATTTACAGAATTTTACAAACTGATATAATTTTAGAAAATTAAAGTAAAGACTAAGATTTTAATCTTCTGGGTAAAAAAGACAGTCCTAAGTCTACTGAGTTAAGTATCAGGAGAAAAATAACAGAGATTTACACCAAATAGTAAGTAAAATGTATAATAATAGTGGTAGGGTTATTAATGATAGGGTAATAGCTGCAGGTCACAATCTGCTTTTCATCAGGTGTTCCATTTAGACAGAGTTAAAGGCAGATAAATTTGTAGGAGGATAGTAAGTTCATTAACTTCAGATTAATTCCCTTTTCTTCATCTTGTTATTCATGTTTCCTTCCATTTGGGGTTAGAAATTTGGGGTATTTAACTTCAGGAAAGAACTCTTGAGTCATGGGAAAATTTTGTATCACTCTTTTGGTTATGTTTTATGAATAATAGGAAAAGCCTATCTTAATTGAGAAAAAAGTACTACTTTGCAAAGGCATTCCTTCAGGTGAACCTTTATCATCACAAATATAAATCACTTATTAATGTTACAGTAGAATTATAGAGCTAAAATATTGACTGTATTTAAATCAAACAGTACCAATTATCCTTGAAATGAATTGTAAAGTATGCAAGAAACAGTCTTTTTAAAACAAAGCTTTGTTCCATACATGTTTTACATCAGTGCATGGAAATCCCAGATCCTTCACGAACAAGTTAAGTGCAAACTACTCTCAGTCAAAATTAACTTACTGTTCTGAATCAATGGTTTCATTTCCTCGTTAGCTGAGACAGAGTGAACAGAATGAATAGAAGTTTCATTATTTCTTTATTATTTCTGGATAAAAGCTAGAACCAAGATCCTCTTTAAATTCCTGTATCTTTATAGATGTTAAGGATTTTGTGAGTTAAGCAGAAGAAAATGTAGTTCTCACTTTTAAATGCTAGGGTAATGGAGCCAAACCTTTATGCAGAAACAGGAAATGTGCTTGTAAGAATTGACATTTAAACCTAGTGTACAATCTGTGTTTTCCATTTCACTAGCACTGCTCATTAGTGTGCATGGGTTAATTCAAGATTTCTCTTTCTAACTGAAAGAAGACATAGATAAAATTTTATGTGATGTAAGCTTATTAAGCTATTTAGGAAAAAAAAATAAAATCTCTCCTTCATGACATCTGAGGTGTACCAGTGTCAACTGGCTTTCTGTTAGTTTTTTTTTGGCTGCTTTTGTTGCTGCACCATATGCTTTATAAATAAAATATAACAGACTTAAAAGTCTTAGATATCATGACTATTCTAGATTCATAATTCAATAGACCAGACTCACATCTTTAAGTTTAAGCACAAATCAAAATTATATGGACATAAATTCCATGTATTATGTGATTTAAATAATAATTACATTGGTTTATTTAAACGGCATTTGCCCTACTGATCAAACTTCTACTGAAGGCCTTTCAGCTGACATGAAGAGAGATGGATCATGCCCAGCTCTCAGTACTAGTTGCAGCACTGAGTGTTAAATCTTACTGCAGTAGTACTTGTCACCATAGAAATCTGATAGAAGGATTTTAAATGCAGAGGAAGGAAGAAAATTAATTAAAAAAAAAAAAAAGAAAAAAAAAGCAAAGAAAAGCATAAGGAGCTCAAATGACCTTGTGCTCAAGTGACCAGGGCATGGCTGGTCAGAGAAATACCCAAGGGAACAAGAATACTGAGTGAGCCAATATTTTTTCTCATCTTTAGAGCTGAGATCAGTTGGGGTAGAGGTTTGCTCATTGGTGCAGCAAAGCAGCTACTGTGCTTGCAGTTAAATGGGTTGTGGACTTTTCTGGCTGGTAGTGGATTGGGTAAAAGAAGGACAATGGCAGCAGAAAAGAGCTAGAAAATACAGATATAAGTGCTGCAGAAGAAGTCTTCTTGTGACTGCTTAGCTGATGAGGAGGTGAAGGAGTGAGAGGAAACATAACTTTCCATCAGAGTTTCTTTCCTGGAAGAAAGAAGGCTGAAACTATGGTGTCCCTGTAGGGTACTGGCAGCAGCAAAACTTTCAGCTCAGAGAGAGACCTCATGGAAAGATGCATTGATTTGCTCAATAGTGTAAGCATTCTGCATCAGGAAAGGAAGAAATGAGGGAAAGGGGATGAGCCTCAACACTGCAGACAATGCAGACCTCAAGCAGCCCTTCGGCTGCCTTGGCCCCAGCTGCTTAACAGAGTACAGATCTGTTTTCCAGGCTTTAAGAAGTTTTAAAATTCCAGTACAAGCTGTTACAAGCCACCCTGGAATCAGTAAAAGGACTTGAAAATATAACCTAAGAGTTAAGAATGAAGTATCTCCTGGCAGAGCAATCACCATCTCAGCAAATGAGTAAACCACAATTTGCAAATATTCCTACCATTTTGAGGCTGAAAAAGATTATTCCTATTATGAAGGTGTTTTGGTAAATAATAATATTAAGCCATTGTTTGGCTCTTGGTGTGTGGCATTTGGCATTTGGTGTGTGGAAGCTATCCATAGCTGTGGATCTAGGACTTAGTTCAAAAATTGCAGTATTGTCTTAATTGCTGGTTTATTAGCTAGGTTTCAAGAGAAATATCAGCAGGATGAGTTCCATCTTTCATGAGAAAGATGAATAACAGAAGAACTCTTACACTGGAACCAAAAGTAACAATAAAAAATGCATTGCTGATGTAATTCCAAAATTTAGGAAATTGATGCAAAAAAGAATGATAATGTTGAGTTAAATAAGATAAATAACATTACACAATACCAATAACTTTGGTTACTTAGTACATTCATAGCCACCACTATTTTAAGATTACATTATTGCAATAAAAATTAAAATTTTAGTCTTGAACTTGCAATACACTTTTGTGAGTTATTAAATGGGTTTGCTATTCTGGCATTCATGTGCATCAAGAATTATGAAGGCAGTTATATGTGTCATTACAACGAAGAATTTTTCAACCCAGGTTTTACATCAAATTAAATAATAAAAAATAATTACAACATTAGTAGCATCTATTATTCAGTAAGGTTTAAACAATAAAGGAGTAATTATTTAACAGAAAGTGAAGGAAAGGATGGGGAAATGGGAAAAGCATACCATTTTTTGAGTGTGTTGTATGGATGGTTAAAAATTATAAATGTCAGGATATTTTTTAGTAAAGAAAAGTCAGCAGATTGACCTGGACAATAAGTAGTACACCTAGCCTTTAACCAGGCTTGTCAGCAGCTAAAAACTAGACAGAGAAAATACTTCAATTTAAAAATATGTATTAAAGATTCAATTAAAAAAATAATCTTCATATAGAGGGAGTTTTATTATTTGGAATCCTTAATAAATGAAGTACATCTTAATTATAGGAATTACTACTTGCAGTTTAAATGCTGAGGAGTGTAATTAACTATAATCCAAATAATAGATTTGTCTTTGCTTAGAGACCTTAATCAAAATAGAGTTGCTTCCTATAACAGGATCTCAAATACAAATTTAATGTAGATAAAAGCATGTTCCATGACCCATGTTATATATTGATAAGACAGAATATCATAACAGGCTAATGAAATTAATATTAATGTAGAAAATAAGGTGGGTTTTTTTAGGGGGGGGTGTTTTGTGGGTTGTTTGAGGGTTTTTTTGGTTTGGGTTTTTTTGGGTGTGGTGGGGGTTTTTTTGTTGGGTTTCCCCCCCCTTCTTCTTCTTTTCCCTAAAATGAAATGTCTTTTCCTGGCATTGTAAGCCTTTCCCGGAAAAATTCTCTTTGGTGTCTGATTTAATATTATTCCTACTTCTTAGAAGAGATGAAAAGATGATGGAGAAAACAAATGATAATTGTCATAACCAGCTCATACTGCTTTTCAGCATATAACCCACTCTTCTATATCTGGTCACTATGGGGAATGAACCTCACTTGCAGGGTCAGCTGGTGGAGAGTAAGCTGCTTCAGGCAAGTCTCATTTATTACACAAGTCATTTCCTCAATGTGTACCATTCAGAGGCATAATCTTTATCTCAATATATAACTTCTCAGTCACGGAGTCAGCTTGAAGGGATTGCGAGCACTAGTCTAGTTTCGAGGAAGTAAAAATTATCTGCTCTGAAAGCAACCATTGTGAGTTGATATCAGGCCACAAGGATGCCTCCATGGAGTTTTTAATGCCTACAGGGTCTTCCTGGAGTGTGAGTTTGAACGACAAATGGAGCATTGCATAGCCTGTGTGAGGACATTGCTGGACTGCACAGTGCAGAAATGTTGCATCAGAATCTGATCCTCACTTCTTCCACTGTCTTGCCTGATATAATCACTGTCATTTTACCTACATCCAAAGAAAACAACAAAATGTGAGAAAACACCTGTATCAATCTGGCTCCAGGCTATTTCCATCATATCCTTCGCAAATATTGGAGCAGCACTCCACTGAGGCATCTGTCCTTACCCTAACAGCAGTCAAAATATTATCTCCTTCTCTCTATAGTAAAAAAAATCAAATAAAAAAACTCCCACTCTCTTAGTCTACAGAGATAATATCTGCTTGTGGCAACGAAGCCCATCACATGAGTTGTATACATGCTGATACCGTCACATTCATCTACACGAGTCTAGGCACTGATAGGGCAAGACATGTCTTACTTTGCCCTGAAATCATAGAATCATAGAATGGTTGGGGACCTTAAAGATCATCTAGTTCCAATCCCCCAGCCATAAGCAGGGATACCTTCCACTAGACCAGGTTGCTCAAAGCCCCATCCAACCTGGTCTTGAACACTTCCAAGGATTGGGGGTTGGACCCGATGATCTCTTGAGGTCCCTTCCAACCCCTATGATTCTATGATTCTATGGGGCATCCACAATTTCTCTGACGAACTAGTTCCAGTGCCTTACCACCCTCGCCACCCTAATAGTGAAGAATTTCTTCCTTATATCTAAATCACCTCTCCCTTAAAGCCACTAGCCCTTCCTTGTCCTATCACTACATGCACATAAAGAGTGGCTCTCCATTTTCCAACTAATATGAGGTCCACCCCCCACACTTAGACATGATTCCTTACCTCACTACATTAACTTCCTACACAGGAACCAGTCTCATGTGTCCCTATAAAGACTGATGCTGCAGACTTTTACAGGCACCCTTCCTGGAAGTGGCAGTATGTATTTTGCCTTCTAGTGGAAGAGGGTTGGAAGGACTTTAAGTATATGTGAAGCTCTATAGAGATACCCAGAAGGCCCACTCTCAATCAGATGCCTCACTTTCCAGGCTGCTTGCCACAATGAGGTATTGCACTCTGTCAGGCACTGCCTATACGGTTGCATCCAGCACGGTGGCTGTACTGACATGCATGATGGCCATGACTGCACTGACATGCATGATGGCCATGGCTGCCTCCCTTTCTGCATCAGTGGCTGCATGTACATGCTGTCTCCATGGTGCAGGTTCCCGGCCTGTGCCTAAGCCTGCTCACACATCATTTGTCCCCTTCCTATCTTTCCAGTGATATGGATTTTTGATATTTCTAAGAGCCAGCTTCTATACTTAGCTTGGCTGGTTTACGATATGCCAAAAAAAAATCAGAAAAATTAAAATTAATAGTAATTAAGATTAAAGGTCCCACAACCAAGTTTGTCCCAGTAGCCATAGCACTACAAATTTCACTCTCCTTGAAAAGGACACTGGACTAGACTTTCACCAAACACCTAGGTTTGAGCAGAGTTGCAATGCTATAAGCCAGTTACACATCTTTCAATTATGCTTTTTATAAAATCATGTCAGGTTATTATTTCACTGTCAATTACATGGCATGACACATCTACCTGAGAAGAAATTTAGAATCATTCACTTTGATGGAAGGCAGAATATCTCACATTTTTCTTCTTTGATTTAATCCAAAATGGATATCTGAATATTGACCTTGAATTAATTGGCCATGAAATCAGTCTCAATGAAAATATTCTTATTACATTGTGGTCTTGCTAAGTCAGCCAGTCAGTTTTTTTCCTTTTTCCTTGTGAGGCTTTCTTTATTCTCTCTGCTTTTATTATTTTTTTTTTTTGTGAGAAGGAAGGAAGTGACAATTATTTTTTGAATTGCTGAGAGCTATTTTCATGTTACTTGAAGATTTCAGCAGTGGCACCTACTTGTAAGGGCAGCACTCATCATCTGTTGGCAGACAGCGTCAGCCAAGAAGCCACTCATCATTACACAAGATATTCAGCCTTTTTAAGGTAAATCTTTTTTTGGCTCTTCTCCTGGAGTAGATAGTGTTAGAGTAAAAGAGAAGAGAGGGAATATCAGCACAACAGCACTGAGGACAGCTCCTGCAATCAACTCTCCTCAAGGTTACCAGCTCGGGGAGTGCAGACCGGTGCAACTTTGGTCTTTTATTTTTTTACAAAAATAATAGCAGTGGTATTAGGGTGTATTTGGAAGAACACTAGTAATAAAAAAAATAAAAATTAAAAAACCCAAAAATTATAAAAAAGTTGGTAAAATAAAATCATGTTTACTTTTTGCCTACTGATTTCCTCTGTCAAACTAAAATAGAGCTTAACATCTATTGCCTTAAATACCTTTATGTCATTTTTGACAGCACAAGCAGACTATCTCTCTAATGTTGTTAATTTCAATTAATTTTGCTTTGATTGTGACAGAAAAATTCTATTGCTTTTATTTAGCAGCAAATAGGCTCTATATTTCTAAAGTATAGATATTTGAAGGGAAGATGTCTATTTAGAATACTTTTTAAAGCTTTCTGAAAATGAAACATTAAAATAACTAATGATAATTAATAAATAAAATATTAATGTTCATTAAATAACTAATCATCTTTTCATCTATTCTTTTTGTGGCATAACACAAAGGCCGTAAAAATGTAAGGAACATGTTTTGCAATTAATTCAGTTGATTTGAGAACAATTTTTGCCTCCTTTAAAGGGTGGATCTGATGCTGCCCTGAAGTCTACTACTACATAAGTTCACAGTATTTAGTCCAGAGATCACTGAGTGCCATGGACATGACAGAGTGAGTCTAGTGGAGGCACAAGAAAATACTTAAAGTCTTGAAGTGTCTAACATACAAAGAGAAGCTGAGACCTGGAACTGTTCAACTTGCAGAAGTGAAGGCTCAGGAAATTTAATTTTTGTCTATAAATACCTGATGGTCTGCAAAAGAGAAGAATGAACCAAACTCTTCTGGATGGTGCCTGGAAACAAGAGAATAGGCAACTGACACTATTGGAAATACAGGAAATTTCACTTAAAAGTAATTTTTAAGGGTTTGTTTTGTTTTGTTTTATTTTGTTTAGTATTAGGGTGTCTAAATGATGTAATGATTTTCTCAGAGAGGTTGTTGAGTCCCCATCCCTGGACATACTCAAAACCCAACTGTATGTGACCCTGAGCAACCGTCTGTAGTTGACCTTGCTTGAGCAGAGATCTTGAACTGAATAATCTCCAGAGGTCTCTTCCAATCTCAACTATTCTATGCTTCTGTGGTACTGTGATATTAAATAACATTTCAGTAAGGAGCAAGGGAAAGTCATAATTTTTAATTGGCATTTGAATTAATTTTTTGTTATTTTTGTGGGTTTCTGTGTAGAAAATTCTAGTAGCTGAAATCTGAGCTGCACGGGACAAGGTTTTTATTCCTAAAATAAGACATGGAAATGATTCTTTTTTACGTAGATTTTATTTAGCCTCCTATGGACCATCTTCACAGGCAACTTGCTGTATACCAGGGATTCTGTAGATTTTTGGTGAAACAGATATGTATTTCATAGTTTATCTTTACAAGTATTTGGGATCTACATATTAGACTCTCAACAGAGAATTCTCTAAATATTTTAATTTACTAGGAAAAATAAAATAGAGGTTGCAATGATTTTTAAAATAATTTATTGACCAAAAAAAAGATGCCCATAAAACTAGTATTCTTTATACCCCTTAATTTCCATTAATTCTAGATACAAAGCATGGTGTGGGAAGGCTGGCCTGCAAGAAGTAGGCTGAATTCCCCAGAGGATTATTTTGTATATTAGAAGCCACTTATAATTGTGTTTTCTCTGGATCAAAGTTTTCAGACTGACTGAAAGACATGTTTATGTCCATACAGAAATGGCAAAATACAAGAAAAATGTTGAGAAGACAGCGAGTGCTCAAGTAGACATGAATATTAGTTACCAAGAGACTAAGTGGCATCATCGGATATGTGCATGTATGAGGCACCAACTGTTAAACAGTGTGCTCTGATTAGGTGCTGTCATCCCAAGCTCTTGCATGAATAGATGTTAGGGAGAGTGGAATCACTTGGCAATCCTGTCCTTGGTGTTAGCCAGGA
Organism: Zapornia atra; assembly: GCA_013400835.1. Taxonomy (NCBI): domain Eukaryota; kingdom Metazoa; phylum Chordata; class Aves; order Gruiformes; family Rallidae; genus Zapornia; species Zapornia atra. The sequence continues at coordinate 10,823 of VZTU01024011.1, forward strand.
ATGACAGAAACAGTGCTCCAGCTGCTGGTGCAGGCTGTCTCTTAAATGCCTGAAGCTAGGGTTAAAGAGGTGGAATAGTTGGCAGGGTTACTTCTGTAATTATTCTGAACCGCAAAGGAGACTCTCCAGTCACCACTGCATGAGTGACACAGCTTTTGGTTCTGGGTTGGTTGCGGTGAAAGATGCCTATGCTAGGGTGGAAAGATCCATCTTCATAGCATGCACCCTGTTGCTGCTGCCCACCATTACTGTCATTAATGTAAAAACCAACAGTGCAAAGCTTTGTCAGCTTTACAATATTGAGGACTATCAGAAGGAAGACATAATTTGTGAATGTGTAGAGTCTATGGGTCATGACCTCAAGCAGCTGCAGTGTGCCAGGATGCCTTTTGAGATAAGTACTGGCAAAAAGAATCAGCCCTTGGCTTGGAGACGGTCCCAGATTTCTGCAAAATTTAGGGACTCATAAATTTATCCTGTTCACTGTTGTTTTCAGGTCACCCATGAGTCAGCTCTGGGGTCAAAGTGTGGTCATTCAGGAAATAAGGATATGAAGTGTCCTGGAACTGTGCACGGAGCCACTTTATGGTGACTCCCTCCTACAAAAAAAATCATCTCGTTCTTTTGAACATTGTGATCTAGGCAATGCTGATAACAAGCAGCTTTAGTAGGTAATTGCAGACCTAACTTTTTATGTTGTTTAAAGATGAGAAGAGCTATACAAGAGGAATATATTGCTAGTCATTTGTCCTCCTGTTTTCAAGAGATTGTAGTTAAGTATTTTGGGAATCTGATGATGAAAGATCCCTCATATCATTAAAAACAATGAATTCATGCTTTTGAACTATAAGAGCTCAGATTAAAAAAGCAACATTAAGAAAGTATTTCTGAAGTTAAAATTCAAGATATTCCTAGGAAACCGCTCCAAATGTTTCTTTCCTGTATTAATGAAGGAAGGATGATTGCTAGCAGTCAGCTTATCCATAAACGGATTATATATATTAGTGTTGATGCCAACACATCACACCATCATAAGATTTCTCTGACTAGATGATTAGCATGTTGCTTATTTTGCTTGCCTCAGGTTTATTGGAGAGAGACAGGGGAAGAGAGATTCACTCTGAAAAATCAGTACACCAGTTTTGAGGAGGAACATTAAACAATTTAAACCAGCACTGCCTTCTAGCAATTTAGTTGCTTCCCTGCTGCAATATCTCCCAGTACTTTCTAAATATTGTATGAGGTACTTAAAGGTGAGGACACAGCTGTTGTGAATATCCATATCCATGAATCATTATTAATGACATTGCTTACTGACAGAGTTCTCTGGGTGACTATTGCGTCTGCCTCAAATGGGACTGACAATCCCTTTAAAAATGCATCAGTTCTTTTCACTCTTTATATTGCGTAGGCTTATCAAACATTATTAACCCTGTTATTTCTTGGACAGACTGTAATAAATGCTCTAGCACTTTTTCTCTCTCCTGGGGCTGCTGCAAAATTTGCTTTTGCAAAGAGTGACTGAAAAATATCTTTCAAATTAGAAGGTTAGGAAAGTAAGAAAGATAGCTGAAAATTTAGCTTGTCCTGAACTTCAAAGTAATCACCTTTATAGCACACATTACAGTTGGTAATGCTCTATAGTACCTTTACATTTACTTCCCCATATCCTCATAAGCCACATAGTGCTGTCATGGACTAGATTTCTCAAGGAACAATGTCATAAGATTGACACGAAGAACATAATATGTCTCACCAAGCTTGTGGAAGCTAACAGAATCTGGATATTATCCAGGAAAGACTTCCTGGGTAGATTATATTGAAGCTACCCAAGGAAGGAAAAAAAATTCAAAAGAAATATATTCCCATTGTTTCTGAAATTTCATTTCTTTGGAGATCTTCAGGCCTCCTCTTATTAGATTATACAGAATAAAATATTTGGCATTTTATTGTCTTTTTATTATGGCTGCCATAGGTCACAATACATTCATGTAGTTCACTGCTGTTTGTTTTTTGGTTTAAGTTATTGCATATTTATATGTGTTTCCTTTTCTATTTGTTTTTTATTTATTAAAAGAATTAATTGACATTTTATTGAACCAAATTAACATCTTGTTGCTTTTTCTATTTCAAGACCCAGTTTATATTGAAATATTAAACTTGAGTTCAAAGCTCACAAGGGGTTTTACCATTAAAATAATTTTCTATAAGACTGGGGAATACAGAGAATTGATTTGATACCAAAGAAAACATAGCAGACAAATATTTGGGTTGATACTGAAGAAACCCCAATTATTGATATTCCATCTTCTATTATTTTCAGTTTCCCTTAAACTTGTAATCAGTATTTAACATGCTTAGAATCTGGTTCAGACTGTTAGACCATTTAATGCTCAGGTATGTACCACTTATATTTCAAAGTTATTTTTCTGTTTTTCAAATCTGATCTTTTTATTGGCTTGAGTAGCCTTGTATCTTGTGATTTTACAAAGAATTTAACTCCTTTCCTAGAGTTAGAAATGTCATTTATCTTCTAGAGGAAAATAAAAGCTCTTAATGCAATTTAGTAATTGTTTGCATCATTACAAAATGTGGTCCCAAAGGATATTTACTGAGCAAGAAGAGTTTATCAGTCTCACACAGATACTCTGTCATGCACATTTTAAGCTGCATTAACTCATTGGAACAGACTTTTTCTTAGGAAGGATTTGAAAGAGTGAGTACTGATGACTGTAAAGTCAAAATCTTCTGGTGAAATACAGCATGATTTAATTAATAACTGGGATGTAGAATCACACAAAAACTAGAAAGGATGAATGATTTGTAGAAACAGATCTCTGTATCAATTATTGAATATTATAAGTTGCTATTCAATGTGAAAAACTAAACTGAAAAGACAGATGCATACTGATCTCTAGATAGTGGAATAGGTTTATAGAAAGTCCTTTGACACTGACAGAGATCTGTGTATGGATGTGAGTACTAAAAGTGCTCTATGTCTCATAATAGCTAGTAAAAAACACCCAAACCCGAAATCCACCCCCACCCCCACAGACAGCAAAACAAACACCCTCCTCCACCCTTTTTTTTAAAAATTTTGTTTCCAAATAATTGCTCGCACAGTCAAGGAGCTGAGTTCTCAATATATTGTTTCCTTCTACCCAGAAATTTCCCTATTTCCTTTTCTAAAAGTATTGGTGAATTTTCTTAAAAAAAAAAAAAAAAAAAAGCTTAGTTTTATCCAATTAACATTTTCAAACAAACTCT
>VZTU01024030.1:0-16385 GCA_013400835.1 Zapornia atra
GCTAATGCTTTATTTCCACTGATTCCTCCTTAAAACATGTAATAAGCTGCACCCGTGCACATCGCAGCTCCTACAGGCTCCATCTACCTAGATCCGCAGGGCAGACGGAAGGTCCCTGGGTTGCACGGAGCTGTTCAAAACGAGCGACCTCCAGTTAAAAAATAAAAAAAGCGGGAATCGTCAGCGCTTGCTACCCAGAGAGAGCCAGGCGCCTGGCACTGTCCAGCCTGCGAGCTCCGGCTGGCCAGGGGAGGCAGGCTCTCCTGGTTCGGAGCTGCTGAATCACATTAAGTGAGGTTAACACACATTAAATACTTTCCAGAATATCGGGCTTTTCAGCTCAGTAGCCAATAGCTGCCAGAGAAGTGCCATGTCATCGCAGACCGGGAGAGATAGAGAAAACCCTGTGCAAAATCCATGATAAAAAGAGCAGGCTTTTGACATCACAGCGCCAAGGCGAATGTCCACAGGCCGCTTCCGCACTGGGAGATCCCTGCTCCTGGAGACCAACCCAAGCCAGATGGCAGGTGGCTTGTGGCACCCACCCTGATGTGCATGTAGCCCCGGCAGCCCAAAGCGCTGTACGGGCTCAAGTGTTTCTGCAGGCTCCTGCACAGGTTTTGTGGCTGTATGTCATTCGGCCCCAAATTCGTTTGGTTTCATTCAGGTTCGGTAATCCCACGCAAGCAGTGGCCACACCTTTGGCCTCAGTGTAGACAGATGCTTACCATGAGAAACATTTGGAAACGTGTGCGGTTTGTATGCAGCTCTGAAAAGTAATCTGAAAAACCCCAATCTGCTTCTTGTTGCCTTGCACAGCCAAGGTGGTGCTGCCTCCTACTGCCAGAAGTCCCCCGACCCTGTGGATGTGGTGCATCTTCAGCCCGGAGGGATCCATGGCACCAGGGCTCCGACCACCTCTGCCTCCCCACCTTTCCCAGCAGGATGGGGAAGGATGTGCACCGGGGTTGGGAAGGCTTGCAGAACCACCTGTCTAACCGGTGCAAGCAAAGATGAAAATGAAAAAGAAAAAAAATTTTTTAAAAATTAAAAACCAGGCCAGTTCAGATGCCAGGCTTGGCCCAGGATTAATGGACACATAAAACCACCTGAAAACAGCCTTTTCTGTCAGCCAGGGTAAAGCTCGGCGCCGCTGAAGGTTGAGCCTGCAAAGCAGGTAACATCCTCAACAAATATATTAACTTAGGTGTGAAGGGCAGCGTATTTATGCTGACCTTTTTAAGCCATGGCCTGTGCTGCCTCACTCTTCTTATTTTAAGTGAGATTTTGCAGCCCACGTTTGCAGCACGGCCCTGATTTTTTCCTCTGAAACCCAGCTTACGCCGTGATTTGCAGAAGTGCTTAAATCACCCTCGAAATGGGATGTACAGCAGGGGAGGCTTAGGCTGTCTTTAGGACTAAATCACTAGAGGTAGACCCCCTTTACATCAGCGCTGGAGTCGACGGCAGGTCGTTCCGTAAAGCGCGGGGCGGACTGCAGTGCTCGCAGGCGGCAGCTCGCAAACGCCTGGAAACCTGGAAGTGAAATTCTGTCGGCTAAATCCATCATCCAAACTGAGATCAATAGAAAAAAGTAAACAAACAGCATGAACAGCACTGAGTGAATTAAATTTCAAACAGTAATGCCTAATGACAGCAACACAGGCAGCATGTTTTATGTTTTTAATATGTCTTAACACACGAGATTTTTATTTTATTTTTTTCACATTTCTTGCATACATATTATTATCACCGTGCTCTTTTCTTTCCCATCATGGCCATGATTCTCTTCTCATGTGGAGCAGAGAGCATCAAGACTAATTGCATTGAAATTAATGTCAATTGAATATCTCGACTGGTTTGGTAAGCTGCCAAGTGCTGGAAGCATCCCCTTTCCTCCTCTGGCCTTGATGGCATTTTGGAAAGTCCTTGTACGCGAGACCTCGCCTCTAGGTTACCCTTCCACCCCTGATGTTGTTTCCTCTGCAATGCGCCGGGCTGGGAAAGCTTGTGGCTTTGCCTCGTGGCTCTGCTGACTCCTTGGTGTAACACTGTGGTCGGTCCCTGTGGCCGGAGCATCCTCCGTGCCCCACAGCCTCGCTCACTCAAATCTTTTCCGCTCGCCAGCCACAGAACAGTAGTTTCACCTGCTGCTTTCTCACTTACAAATGCCCCATCTATGCGAAGCGTGGTGTGATCGTAGCCGTAACGTGCAGTAAATGAAGGCAGGCTGTTTAAACTGAGCTCAGGCCCGTGCCTGAAGGAACTCCTTCCACGCCGCCTGTTGCAACCCACGGCTTCCCCGCAGTCACCGGCTCCCCCCCGTCATCCCTTGCTGTGTGACTTGTCAACATATTTTCAGCTGCTGTAGGGAGTGAAGCCTGCCTCTCTAGGAAAGCGTGGTGGTGTATAAATAAAAATACGCCATGTGCTATCTAATCCTGCCCGTCGTACATATATTTTTAATGATTCATGTAGACGTTACTTGCCCCCTCATTGTGCTCTTTCCTCTGTTAACAACTCTTCATTAAGAATAAGCAAGCAACTGTGCCCAGTCAAGCAGACTTTCTAAGAAAAGCTGAAGGCCTAGGAACAATATGTAATTCAAATCCATTACATAAAGAATGCATGTAACAAGAAAGCTGAACATCATCTTAGGAGTTGACATTTCCCACTCCTCAGACTCTCTGTCTTGAGTGCTGTATAGCAACTGCCCAAGGAAGAGTGAAGATAATTTTAATGCAACACAAAATAAGGGGGAGGTGAGAAATACTACATGCTTAGTCAACATCCTCTACAAAAAAGATCACCATAGTAGAGCATAACCTACCTTTAGAACACGTACCCAGCAAGAAATTAGTTCCCAGCGAATTTCTAAGACCTTAACTGAATGCTTTCAAAGAATAGGAGAGGAGTTCTGGAGGTCACCAGCAAAGGAGATGTCTGAGCATCTGTATAGTGTATCTCAAGAATATGATTTTCTATGTCTTACCCCACTTGTGGCACACCAGCACAGAGGTGTGATACACGCGGCGTGGTCCAGGATTAGATCATGCATGTCACACCTTGCAGTTTCGAGGACAAAATGGGGGCCGTTACATCTCACCACTTCTCACCAGTACGGTAAATCCATGTGTTGCTCAAGGGGAGGGCTGCCAAGCACAGGCACACCCTCATTCTGCACATGATGGCACTCATTGCCAGGCGATCCTCCCAGGGCAGCTCCAGCAGCTGCTCTGAGCTCCTGGATAGGCTGGGACAGGACCTATATGGTTCTTCAGTGAGCGTTTACATAAAGCCCAGGCACAAATTTCTGCCAAAGGATGAAAGAAGCAAAGAAGCATTATTTAGTCTTGCTTCAGCAACTCATCACCATGCTGAGCAGTACCCACTTCAGCTGGGCGTGGGCTCCACGGGGGCAAGGGACCCTAAATTAGAGCAGGTGTTGCAGAATCAGTTCCTCAGATGTGTTTTGTTTGTCCAGGAGGCTCTGAAGTAGTTTATTGAATTTACTCTATGATAGGTTTGCTACTTAAATTTAAATAGCGTGTTCCAGTTTAATTCGATACTTACAGTCTTAAGCGTGAAGAGTTTTAAACGCAGAGTTTTTTTCAGAAGCACATAGTTGACAGCATGGCAAGCCCGCTGGATTATCTGGTCCCGCCACCTGAGTATCACAGCCCATCCGGTTTCCCTGTTTTCCCTGTGTGCATCTCACTAACTTGCAGTTTAAGCAGCTGCATAGCCCATAGTTTACTGCTCTTAGCATAATGAAATGTACATTCATAAATAATTTTGCTCTCTAAATAGCTTTACTTTCCCTCTGTATCGATATGTCTTGGACCCGACAATGTCTCATTAAGTCACTTCTGAGTTCCAGCGCAATGGCCGTTGTTGCTTCAGCAGAGAGCGAAATGAGCTCTGAATTGGATTTCCCTACTCATTTAAACTTGCAATCTGCTTTGAAGTTCCTGAGAATGAAAGTCGTGCTTATGTCTGATCACTAACATATGCCCAACCTTAACTCTGACTCAGCACATTTAAGTGTTCCTCGATCCCTTGCTCTTATATACCCCTTTATTGCATTATGATGTGCTATACTTGTTAGGTGGTTCTTCTCTAGGCACTACAGAAGATGCCAACGATATGGTGAATTATTCCACTCCTGCAAATATCATCACAGTCTATTTATACACTGTAGCTTCTGAGATTTGATAAGACCGGAGTGTAATATGGCATGGATGCAGATGCTGTCAAAGTTAACTTAACACAACCGATTTCATTGCCCTCCCACTTAACATGCGTAATACACAAATGGTTGCAAACTATCGCTCTTTTAAAGAAGCAAAATATACGGGTTTAATTTTTAATGATTTAGCTTGGTAATTAATCCAAATTATTAGTTAACAATAGCTAAAACAGAGAACTATAATGGATTCTCTGGATAATGAAAATATTTATTATTTTAATAAGTTGCATGGCTGGAAGTCTAAGTCAAGTCTTAGTCTACTGGCCACATACTGCTCTCGATTCACACGTAGGACCCCCACAGAGGTAGGTGGATAGCTGTGTCCCCGAACGAAGAAATATAAATTGCTGCTTCCGAGTATTGATGACAACATCTATCATGTCAGCTGCAGAATTGATCCATCTTAAATTATGAGCCAGGGCTGAAGGAATTATGCCAATTAGAGAGACACGGATTTTTTTTCCCCCCTCTCATTTTTTCTTTTCTTTTAATATTTTCCCCACACAAAAGGCTTTGAGACCTTATATATATTATGAAAGTCCTTTTGTTTCCTGAGACCCAAAGAAAGATTTAAAAAGAAAATGTAATTGCTGAACAGAAGTGCTATGAGGGCCGTTTCAGGCTTAGGGGAGGGGAAGGTCAAGTTTTTAACCTGGAAACAAAAGGACTGAACCCAACGCTATGAGTGGCCTTTCCCTGGGGTCTGGGTTGAACAAAGCCCTTTTGCTGGACGGCGGCTTTATTGTCGATGGGGAGGGCACGACCCACATCGATGAGCGCAGCAGGTACACGCCATCCTCCAGAGCGAGAGCTCGGCGAGGGGTCTGCAGGTTGGGGTCAGGCACGGGAGGCGTGGGGGGCAGCGAAGAGAGTGTCTCCCGGTGACACCTCCCCATCACCCATGCCTGCTGGTTGTCCCCCTTTCCCCCCTCTGCCCCTGTCAGATGTCAGGCGACATCCTTCAGAGTGGGCAAGGGAGCAGCAGACAGAGCCCAGAGCAGGCTGCTCCTGGCAGCAACACATGATGCCCCTTGGACCCGAAAGAGAAAGGATTTTAACCTCTCCTTCATCTTTCCTCCCAAGCTTTCTGAATTTGTCAGATTTGGTTAAAAAATTACTACATACTCCCTTTTATTTTACATTCCTGCCTTGTAAATGGATTTAATAAACACTGTAATTATAATTCTCAGCAACTGCTCTGGTTTTAAGGTTACATCCTTTTAGCGCCTCTCTTGGAGCAGCAGCTCCCCGAAGAAAACCCCTGCATGACTAAGGTTGCTGCCTGACTGCCTTCACCGAGCAGGCAGAGGCAAGCTGGAGACAAAGGCAGTGGTGCACAGCGCAGTCCCTGCGCAGCGTGGAGGCAGGCAGGGATTGCACTGTGCACGTCCCCTGTCTCGAGCTGCTGCCGGCACTGCGTGGGCAAGCCCTGAGCAAAGACAGTGATGAGACACCTGGGAAGAATTATGATTCTATCTATCTATCTATACATTTATATGTTTGGGGTTAATTAAATTGACAAACCAAAACAAGGAGGAGAGGCAGGTTGCCCTTGCTGAACATCCAGAGGGAGCTTACGAGTGCTTTCCAGGAGTTCCCAAGTGCTGGTTAGGTACCAGCAGCCAGGACCTGCAGTGGGGCACAGAGTGGGCACAGGGGTATGGCCAACATCACATTCCCATGCTGGCCCGTTGTCGCCCATAGTGGTTTCCAGGTCATCTTGCTGGGAATCACACTTGCTGTCCCAGACAGGTCACTCAAACTGGGCATGGAGGCTCCAACCACCACATGGGTTGAATGCAAGTCCCTGGCATCTACTCTTCTCCAGACCTAAGTGACAGTGGTCAATATGGGAAGCAGGTCCTTCGCCTCCTGTGCCTCACCCCACTCTTTGGCAAGGGTTGTTGGAGTCAAAGAAATAGTCTAGTAGCAGCATCTGGTAGGAAAGTGGAATTGATCTGGACTTCCCAGGAGTGTTACTCCTAAAAAGGGGCATCTGATGGTCAGGAACAAGAGAAAGCAGTAATGATCTCCCTGGGTGAGAAGGTGACTGTTCAGAAATGGCAGGCATTAAATAAGAAATGAAAGATTTTAGGGTGGGGCTGTTTCATCGGTTGGTGATGCCATGGGTGCAAGTCAACCAGCCCACCACTAGTCACTGCCGTATCGAAATGTTTCTTCTATATTCGTCCAGCAGCTGCAGGTGCTGGTTGGTCCCTGGTCTGGTGGGATTGCTGTTTGGATCCAGAGCAGCCCATCCGACCTTCCCTCGCTATTTTGATGCTCTGTGAGCTGCGTGTGCAACAAATCCCTGGTAAACACCCCTCAGGTGAAGCTCTCGTTGCCGGGCTGTCGGGACCCTTATTCAGGGGGATGTTTTGTTTCAGAAGGGAAAAAGAAGGTGCTTTGGAAAGGCAGTAAGGTGTTTAAAGCAATATTTCTCAGTGGGTTTTTTATGTACAAAAGATTGTGTATCCAACTTAAAGGGCATAGACCTTAGAGAAATTCAAAGGGTCTTTTGAAAAGAGGTTAAAGATATTTAAAATTTATGAGTGTGCACCCATGCAAATTGGAAAAGGAAATTAAACTATATCTGCAGAAAAGGAAAAATAAATCTACTTACATATGATGTAATTTAGAAAGTCAACTGTACCTTTGAATGATGTCTGGACGAAAGGATAAGGTAATGCTGAGGAAGGCTTAATATCTGGGCTTAAAAAGCCACATGGGGCAGTAGGAAAAAAAAGGTTTGCCATAGAGCTGTATACACATTATGGAGAGTTTCCAGTGGAATGAAAACCATATCTAGCAGGCTTTCGACTAAGAGAGAGCGATACCCAAATAGAGAGAACAAGTACAAGTTTCTCCCAATCTCACCAGTGCTATCTGTACAACTAGACCTGCACTCTCCATCACTAATTTGGAAACCTGCACGCTGGTATGTTCTGCCAGAGTCTGCTTAGTTTTTGTGTCTCTCTCTTTCCTGTGCTGGGCAAAATAAGCTTCCAGTCAAAATAACTGAGAACAAGGGAAATAAAATGATGGGGGAGAGATGTAAACCAGAAGGAAACCGTTCATGCAGGTATTTCAGGGAGATATAAAGCAACTAGAGTATTTCCCAGTGTTTTCCTTCAAACTGAAGCTTTGGAGGCTGTCTGTTTGTCAAGCCCGGTGTGGCATGGGGTGGTACAATCCACGTGCCACGCTAAAAGAAGCGAGGCTTTCGTCTCGATTCCTCGCGAGGAGTTACTCGCCGAGCAGCGCCGAACAATTGGGTCCCTGGGTAATAATTTTATTGGAGAGGCCAAGAAGGGAACGGCAGTGGAATTAATATTGCTGTGCTCTGCTGTTCCGATTCTGAGGGCGAGAGAGGACTTTGCTTTATAATGCTGACACCGCAAATCCCTTAATGAGCACTAAATTCACTTAACAAAATTCTAACTCCCTCAGATTTCTGATGTAGCTTAGCGTGCCGGCTTTACCTTAGAGTTTTCTGTGTTCTGCTGGTCTATGCCGTCAACCTGAGCATCCATAAAGCCAGTATTCCTTTTTATTCACTCTACCTGTTTATTCCTTAGTATATTTACCCTTTTATTAAGAGCTTCCACTTGGTTAAGACTTGTTCAAGTATAAGCTCAACAGGAAGCATTTTCCTTTATACTGTAATAACTCTATATTGTTGCCTAGAGGGTGACAGAAAGTAACGTAAGATTCATAAAAATATAACTGTCTGAGCCAAGTAGATAGAATTATGGTAAGCATTAACCAAAGCGTATTTCTCTGTCCTATAGGGTGAAATCAGAACATCTTAATGTTTTCTTTCTTGGGTCACATAATTCTGCAAAAGAACACCAAGAGAAATGCCAGACTGCTTCTGCTTGATGATTTCGTTCTGTACCAGCCTTTTGAACAGGTTTGCAAATAAAATTACTTTATTTCATTATGTGTCATTTTGCATTTTGCCCATGCATCACCCCACTGAGACCATTTGGTTTAAGACACTTTTTTAAAAAGCTGTAAGCAACCAGAATGTTAAACTCATTGAAACTGTAATTCAGGATGCTTCTAGTGGCCCCTTTTCAAGTTTAACCATTAAACCAGCACATCCTTAGAAAAAGAAAAATGCCTGTCTTATCCTCGTTAATTTTTTTTTATTCAAGTAACATTAAAAAACCCCAAACCTCCAAAAGGCACACTGCTGGAGAAATTTTAACCCTATTGGAACTGGTGGGGTGGTTCCTGAACACGACATTTTCAGTTGAGTTGGATGTGGGAAGCACAGACTTACCTGAGCCAAGGTGGGGTGAAATAGCTCACACATCTCTCTCTCACTTTCCTCCTTTGGAGCTCCGTCCTCCAAAACACCTCCCTCCTTGCTCCCGAAAGAGAGAGGTCAGCATTTTGGAACTGCAGTCCCATAAAGCCATATGTTCTGTGTCAGCAGCTAGGCCAGCTCCATTAGCATCAGCAACCAGCTTTTCGATACTGTCCTACCACGCTGCAGAAGACCTACCCACCTACAGCAGCTGTCTCCAACGAAGAGGAAGCAAAATTATAGTAGTGGCAGGATAAATGCCCCAGGCAAAGTCACAAAGGTGATATTTGCCAGGGGTTGCAGGCTGAGAAAGAAGCCTCACACCTGAGAGACTGAAAGAATAAAGGGTGAGATGGCCAATTATAGCATTTTCATTATTTCATTTCAATGTTTAGTTAAATTATAGAGCCTCAAATAAGATGGCACTAGCTGTAGTTGTGTGGAGTAGACAGGACAGAGTCGAAAACTCCAGGACATTTTTCACATCTCTAGACTTGAGGATTCAGATGTTTTCTTTGTTCAAAGTTGCCTGGTAATAATTTAATATTTTTATTTCTGTATTTACTTTAATTCTTAAAAAGCCAAGAGGTGGAGATATGTTGACAGACTGGAAAAGGAAGCTATTATTAATTAAAATTATTTTAAGTCTAAGATTAAAATAGTGCTCCTGCATATAAATTTGCTTCAATGAGCTGGACCCACTGTAATGTTAAATCTGCATAAATTAGGAAATGTATCAGACACACTGGCTGACTAGATGGTGCCACCATTTTAGGTGGCACAGATTCTGTCTCCCCTATGTCCTTTCTACTTGCGCATGCAGCTTAGATGCCACCAGGTAACTGTGCATCTCTGGTACAATTTTAATGAGGTTTTTTCCTCTTAAAAAAGGCTAGTCCAAAGTCCATAAAAATCAGTGGAAATTTCCCAGCCAGCTTGAGTGCAAGTTGGACCAGGCCCAGAAAGAAACAGAGTATGGAAATTTGGGAAACAGCAGTTATCTCTGTTGTTTGCTGGTAGAGCTGGAAGGGAATACCAGGCAGCCCGCTGTTCATTGTGTCTAGCTGATACATGCACTCGTCAGCAGAGAGCCTCTGAACAGGCCTAGCTTCCTCAGAAAAATCAAGCAAGGAAGGGAAGAAAGCTTCCTGAAATTTTGGGGTCACTTCTCCGTGGGCACAGTGAATGATGGGAATTTTGCATTCCTCAGTGTTCCAATTAATTTTCAATACTGACCACCGGCAATCCAGCATATTAAAAACTATGTGCTTCCATCTGCTCAGTGACCTGGAGCAGGGAGGATCATGGCAATCTCTGCAGTGACAAAAGCAGAGCCTCTGCTGTGACACCCAAGGAGGGAGGTTTCTGCTTGGGTCTTTACATGCCCTGCTGCAGAAGCAGACCAAAGCACACGTTCCCCTCCAGAGCCAGAGTAGAGGGCTGTGCTAGGCCCACGCTGTGCCAAGCTGGGGGTCAGCAGAGTAACCATTTTGCCCAAGCCTGGGGCCAGGATGTGCTGATCCACAACACTGTCCACAATGACTTAGATCAGCTGCACATGATCCCCAAGAGACCAGCCAGCACTTCAGAAAAAGCGGTCTTTAACTTCTCCATCCTGTCTTCTTCGTGCCTATCATAACACTGTTGTCCATAAGGTTACCATTTTTCTCCCTCTCCTCCATAAATGAACATTGTGCTCTGATGCCAAGCTTGTCCATGGGAGGGGAAATTGGGGGTGGGGAGCAATATGAGTGGGAAATTGAGGGCGGGGAGCAATACGAGTAGGTCGTGAATCATGGATTTTACCCCTGCACACCCAGCAGTTCAGATACCCAAATCCCAAGGCAGCATGTGGCCTACCAGACCCTCGCAGAGTCCAGCTGCAGAGACCTGATGCTCACAGAGCTCCTGCAGTGCCAGCTTCTTAAGAGCAAATGGCAGAAGAGAAAGCTGTCCTTGTTCCTCATGTGACATCCCCCTGACAGACTTCTTCAGAAGAAGTGTTACACGTTCCTACATGGTCTGCAAAGCCATCTATAAAGTAAGCTGGAAAGAAATCCTAGCAAGAAGGCAGGGCAGCAGAAAGCACTGAGAAATGTTCTGCAGCAGAGCAGTCGGCAAGAGCTCCCCCAGATGTTGCAGGATTGCCTTCCCCTCCAGCACCACATGCAGGTGCCCAGGCAAGATTTAAAAAAAACCCAAAACAACTAAAAACATGCAAACCCACTGCATATTGGCCATGCTGATGCATGAAGGAGTTTATCGAGTAGGGCAGGGACAGATCCTTACTTCGCACAGGAGCACACATGATGTGGATCAACTGAGCTCAGTTGATTTACACCAGAATATTGCTGCACAGAGAAGAGCTCATTAAGACCTTGCAGAAATGCGTATATACATTACAGATGCATAGATCTAGTTTTATATGTAACTGTTATACTAGTTTTCTGACCTTTCCTGCCCTGGTCCTTCCATCCCAGCCACCCATAGAGCCAGCTCAGCGTCCCATCCTGGGAAGGAGAGGTGTAAGATGGCAGCACGATTCTTCACATTCATAACTACAAACAAAGTCATGATGCAGAGCGGGCACCGAAGACTTGTCTGCTCCCCTCCTTCCTTTCTGTGGAGGAGAGCTGGGACAAAGGACTTGATGGGATCTCTAACAGCCTCTCTGGGACTGGCTATCAGGTTGTAAGCAGAGACGTATATCCCCCAAACTGTTTATTTGCGTGACTGCAGAGGAAGAAGAGGATTTGCCCCAAATGCCTTCTTACTTATGTTCTCTCCTAACTGTTTTATTATGCCTAATTTGTCATCCTTAGAGGATGCCTCTTATCATGTGCAAATTCTTTTTAAATTATTATACTGACACAGAAATAATAGATGCCTGATTTACATTGTAATTTCGGTAAGAGGGATATTTGTATTTTTTGAAAGTGTTATGATTTTAGTTGCTTCTCAGCGGGTTGTTTTTGGGGGTGGTTTTTTGGCTTATGATGTTGCATTGCAACATACAGAAAGGAAGGGGAGTTCAAGCATTCATTAGAGACACCTCACAATGAGATCCCAAATCCTAGTCCCTGCCTAGGACACTGCAGCCATCAGTACAGACAGCAAAACATTAAAAAGCTCTTAAGTAAATAATGACTGCGATGATGATAGAGTGGGAAAAGGAGTAAATTTTCAATTCACTAGGGTTAATAGTGATAGGCTCTATTTTCTAAACAAAGATTACTACCTATTCTCTGGAGCACACATACACTTAATACACAACCGCAGCATTAAAGCTGAGATAAGGAGACAGATAAAACGCACAGCAGGAAGCTCTGTACAATGCAGCGTTTACAGACGGGCTCCCACCCCACTGTTTAAACCCTGTGCTTCGGCACGACCCTGTTTGAGCCAAGAAAGCGATCCAGTCCACCTCTACTGCGGAAACCCACCTCAGCCCACTTCACGCCGCAGAGCTCCGGCTTGGAGGAAGTTATCGCCTCTCCTGGAACAAACCCAGCTAATGGCTGCTCAGGAAAGCACATCTATTTGGGGTTGTTTAGCTGTCACAATCCTTGCCACGTAGCAGTTCTTATCTCATGGCAACATTTAAAGTGTGTCTTTTCCAGGTGAGGTTGCCTGTGTGAATTTGGAAGGGGAGGCATCCCACCCTGCCCCATGCTGGGTGCTGCTGAGGTCAACGTGCAGAGTGAGGACCCCTATTCTTCTTCATGATGTTCGATGTCACTCTCTGCGCCGGGTCCTCCTGTCACCGTAGTGAAGAAGAAATTGGCTGGGGGAAGTGAAACTCATTTAGAAACACCTTTTTTTTCCCCCCCATGGGATCAACCTCTTTTGCCTGGCGGTAAATACGTCCTCTCTCTACAAATGTAAACAACAATGCTGAAGAGCAAGGGGCAAAATCGAGCCAAAGAGCAACTGAAGACCAAATGAAAGGGCAAACAGTTAAGTTTCATTAACACACTTCCTACTAAGCACTGACCCTGCTGTGCTGCTCCTCCTGCACATCAGGACAATTTGTGATACCAAGGACAGGAATCCCACCTCTGTTTCTCCAACAGGAGATGCATTAAATGCAAAACCAGCAGCACTTTCATTTTCACTAACACCCCCTCCTCCCAATAAAAGCTCTTTTTATCTTTTGTATAGTTATTTAATGTCCCTCCTTTATAGGCCAGCCTTCAGAATCATGGCAAAAATGATTTTTACTGGCTATCTGACTGTCATTCTCCTTAACACAGTCTGTGGTTCGCTAGTTGATGATAGCTTAAGTGGAATTTAATTGGTAACATATTGTCAGTTGAATTAAAGGCCATATGATACAGATTTAAACCTTGGTAATTTTTGCATAAAGAACAATCTGTCAACAAATCACAGCAAGAAAAACAGCCATAAATCAGTTTGTCAGGTTTATTAGTAATTGCAGAAGTTTTGTTGTCTTGTTTGACTAGAGCATCTCTTTCCTGGCTGCCAGAAGATGTTTCTCTAGGTGCAGGTGACTTTGTAAGGTATGCAGATTTTACGCTTCCCATGCACAAGGATGTACATAAACCTGTACAGGGATGTAAGCAATTGCAGAGCCCTGGTGATAATGACCTGAGCATCTCCTCCAGCTCTTTCTTCCTAAACAGATCCAGCCGTAGCACCACACATAGGTGCACTATAGAGTCACACCCACAAGCATTTAACCATATAAGCTGAGCCTACGTTCAGAGAAGGATACTGCCTCTGTATCTCTTTATGCCTCCGGATTTCTGCTGGCTGGTTTTGCATCATTATGCTGCTTCTGAGAGATTCACTTTTTTTTTTTCCTTCCAAGATTCATAATAAAACTTCCCTGGCTTGAAGCTGGGACATTGACACAGTTCTTTTTTTTTTTTCTTTCTTTCCTGAAATGATGCAGTTCTGAAGCTATTTTTCGAGCTCTGACAATATTCATCCCTGTAGAGCGTTCTCCTAGCATGGATTGTATCACAAGTGATCAAGTTGGCTGCATGACACGAAGCAGGGATAGCTTTATATTGCAAGCCGGAGAAAGCACGGGGAAGGACGGGTTTGCCTGTATGGCCTCAAGCAGAGGGACTGTCTCCCCTCTCCTGGAGACTGCAGAAAGGAGCCATATCTCCTGGGAAGCCCTTCTCAGGGGTGACAGAAAGGGGCTCTGTAAATCACCCTGGTTTTGCGTAGACACCCACCGTTGGGTATAAATATATAGACCCGATTCCTCTCACCCACTGCACGCCTACTGACACCAGTCATCCCCTGACTATAGCTTACATTGAGTAAGCAGGAGCTGTCCCCCTGCCATGCAGGCACATTGTGGGGGTCTCCACTTTCACGGAATCACACAATCACAGAATCACAAGGTTGGAAAAGACCTTTAAGATCATCAAGTCCTGTCCTACGCTAAACCATATCCCTAAGAACCTCATCTACCCTTTTTTTAAACACTTTGTGGCTAACTGGATTAATTTTTCTTAATGGTGAAGGCTATGCAAAGTAAGAGAAGGTAAGGCAGCGGCTGAACAGATATCCAGTGGGCAGTGTTATGAAAAAGATGGGAAATCACACACACACACACACACACAAAAAGTGACCCATGAATATTTTATTTAACAGGATGCCTTATGTATTGCGATTACCCTTGGGTGACAGCGACTGCCAGAGCGCGCCTATCACTCACGATAAGAATTGCGGGATGATCTGCCCCACTGTTCATAAGCATGATATAAGGTACAGTGGTTATTACAGC
Organism: Zapornia atra; assembly: GCA_013400835.1. NCBI lineage: Eukaryota > Metazoa > Chordata > Aves > Gruiformes > Rallidae > Zapornia > Zapornia atra. The sequence goes on from VZTU01024030.1 coordinate 14,329, forward strand.
AGCATAATGTTCCTATGCAGTAACAAATATACTACGCCGAGACGTGCACATAATTAAAACGACGCTCGCTGGCTTCCTAGCACCGTTTGCCAAAGAATAAGTTGCATGCAAGTGGATTTGCATACAAATGAGATACTGTCAGAACAAGAATGGGACTTTGATAAGACCACATACTCATGTCATTAAGTCACTTCAGTAGCTAAGGAATATTTAGTTAGCATTAAACGAGGATAAAAGTTGATCATTTCCCCTTCCCCCAAGATTAAAACAAAAGCCAACAAGGTGCATGCAGCTAAAAATACCAGAACGTTTCTGAATTGGAAAGATACCACTGCTAATGCCACCTTTTAAAAGTTTTATGATGTATCATGGGATTAAATTTGTACTTTTTAAACACGGAAACAAGACCTATTTGTTGTTAAGAGCTATTTTCACATGTCACCTACCCGCTTGGTAAGTGCAGCTATGGCACGCTGTCTGATTTTTTAAAAATAAATAGAACTTCTAAACTAAGATATTTTAATTCGTGCTTATATTTAGTTTTATGCTCTAGTGTCATTAAATCAGCGTAGATTAAACACCTACTGAAATCTTCCAGTGAATCAAGACCCTTTAAATCCTTCTTGGTTTGTTTTTTTTTGCTGTAATTGGACACCTCTTGGAAATGTCTGAACCCTGGACTTGATCCAGCCATGCTGAAATCAATGGGAATTTTTCCATTGACTTCAGTGAAAACAGGTCCTTTGGGAAAAATCTGAACTGAGATGTATTGCTCTACTTAACTGGTTAAAAAAAAAACCCTTTGGAAGACCATCTTCTGGCAGCCTCAAGGTCTGTAGGTCTGTACATCCTATGTGTAGTAGAAGTAAACAGGCTTACAGGGATTTCGATACTTTTACCTGTAAATAATCCAAGGAAAATTTAAACACTGAAGTGAGAGGTTTTCAAAGGAGAAGTCAAGACTTAAAATAGTCTCTTGCTGTTGGTGGGAGACCTGCTAACCCTGTACGGCAGGAAACGGTCTCGCAAATTCGTTAACTTCTTTTCTAACTTGAAAAATGGTGCAGGAGTCACTCAGAGGAGGGTAAAAAATGAATATTAATGATTTCATTTTGACAGGAATGAACTCATTACCATGCACATTTCCAACGTTTTTCAACAGTTAATTTTAGCTGCTGAAAAAGACCTCTCTTGCTAACTGAAAATATGGTAATTTCACATTAAAAACTGTGTATTAAGAAGTCTTTCTTTGCCAAAGTTACAAGCGCTTGACAGGGTTTTATAAACCACACTGAGCACCTCACAAACTTTCAATCACACATTATGAGAGGACTAAAAAATCCAAAATTAAAATCAGTTGCCTGATTCAGTTTTTGCAACGGGTAATTTTTTTTTTCCAGTTGCTGCCATTATCACAAAGCCACTAAGACATATGGAAGAAATACTCCGGCCCCTAAAATTCACTAGAGTTTTTTAAGGAAGAAAATGCAACATTGTTATAGCAACTGTCTCTGCCAGTGAGAGAAGGTACAGCATTTTATTTACAGAGAGGAAAATTATCAGTTAGAAAGAATACAAAGTAGCTGGTGTTAAGATGAATTCAGATGAAGATGAATGTGGTCATTTAACCTCTGGCACTGTTGCAGTTTAGTGTAACTGCTGCTTCAGTGGCTCTTGTAAGCTGCAGTTACAGCTTTCTGCAAGCCCCATGTTTTGAAAAAAACACTGGTACAGTCAAGGCCGAATTTGAGACCAAGCCTATCAGAGCTGGTCATAGCGCCTCTGTGAATCACATATAGGAGAAAAAAAAACTGCTGGCAGGCGCACTTTGCCACCGGAGCGGGAGTGAGAAGATGTAACAAGCTGCACGGACTCCAAGGCCAGGCCTGCAGGAGGGGGGGGGATGAAGAATGCGAAGAGAAAGTTCCCCCTGCAGCTCGTGGTGGAGTCCATGGTGAAACGGGTGTCCCCCCGAAGCCCATGGATGAGGACGGGGAGCAGAGACAACTATGCCCTGTGAAGATTGATCCACGCCTCAGCAGGTTTGCCAAGGGACT
>VZTU01024034.1:347-10658 GCA_013400835.1 Zapornia atra
CAGCAGAAATAACATCCAAATGGTTTCACAAGGAAAACCTGGCTTGTGGTTTTATGTAACACCTTGGGATGATGAAAAGCAATACAAACTGACATATACTTCTGAAGAATCAAAGAAAATGCTTTAAAATTAATTGTGTAAAAACATGAGCATCTATATAACAATTATTACCATGTTCACTGACACTCGCCAGATGGCACAGAACAAGCCCAAAAATATTTCCCTTCATCTGGAAACCAAGAACCAATAAAATTTATCCATCTTTCCATATTAATTTAACGTTTGTGAGACAACCAAGAAATTCGACAGAAGTTGCATGGCTAGCAATCGTATTTCCAAGTAAGAAATACTAATATATACTTAATTAATGTATCGTTCGATTTTTAAAGCAAAAAAGGAAATTTCATGAATCTGTATATTTCCTTGATTGTAAAATGTCAAATATTTTCCCCTAGAACTGTCATACTGGCATAAGATTTTTTTTTTTTTCAGTACAATTCCTACAACTGGAATGTGAAGGAAAAAATGACAATTGAAGGCAAATGATGTAGCAAAAAAAATGGTTCACCCATATTATAAAATTAGTGGTTGACAATGGAAAAGTAATTATATGTTGCATGGTACATAACCAGAATCACAAAACAGTATGTTTATCCAATTTTCCATAGCTGGAACAAGGAATAGCCACTTGTGATAACAAAAGTAATTTTTATGTCATCTTTGCTTCTTTTCATCTTTGCACAACAGATTTTAAGTATTTGACATGATAGAGTTTAAATTCCTGCTAGTATAGACTTGACAGAGACTAATATGACAAAAAAGGGGTTTTTTTCATTGTGGAAGGACTTACTTTTCCTCAAGTTTTGACGTATGTCATTGGCGATAATTTTAGTAATGAATTTGGGAATGCCAGATCTTGTCAGGATTTATTTGACTTTAAAAACAGCACATAGCACTTGTTATTTAATAAAGTGGTTTCAGGAAATGTTTCCAATATGTATCATTCTGTAATACTGAAAATATAAATGATATACCCAAATTCCATAAATTAATAAACAAGCTAGAAAAGAATCAATATATTTCTACAGAACACTTTAGCTTTACAGAATCAGCTCTTCATCATTGTAAATAGCCAGAAATCTTCTACCTGGCAAGCCTTTCTCAAGTTATTACATGGCATGCTTGAATAAATATTTTTACTGTGCATAACTAAATTACTAAAAGAATACAGGCTAGCATGATCAATTAGAAGTCAAGTGAATACGGAAAATAAGTATTTTTCCAGTCTTGCTTCATTCTCCCCTTTTGTACATCACACTGACAGGCTATGGAAAGCCTTTATGATATTAGAAGCAACATGTACATGCACACATGTACATACCAAATATTATTTAATCTTTGCTAAGATATGAGTTCTTGGGGTTCTCCACTGTGGAAAATTATTCCAGACCTCCTGTGTCAACGCACAGACCTCCATCATTTATGCCTGGAGCCACCTAGTTTGGGAGAATAAGGCTTGATATCTGTAAGTAATACCTTAATAATAAGATATAAAATGTAACAAACCACACTCCCCTACTAAAATTAAGTTTCTCAATAGTTTCTAGAAGAAAGGGGGTCAGATGAAAAGTTGATTTCCACTCCTACATCTTTTATGAGATAGCATCTAGACTAGAAATTCAGCTCATGCTTTCACTGTTTTGCCATACTTTCATTACCATAATGATTTAGAATATTAATCAGTTTTAACCTTTGCATTGCCATATAATTAAATTTTGTTTGGATTTGGAAGTTGTTTCCTTCTTCTAGCAGTAACAATTAACAACATGAAAGCTGAATCAAATGTTCTAGCTTTGGGACTTTCCAATAACAGATAATATGAGATCAGGGAGGAGGTTATTACAGTACAGTGAAAGTTTAGGTGCCATTAAAAGGTAAGGCAGAAGTCATATTTCATAATCACAATTTTAAATAGAAGGTGCTCATTCTATAGATTACTTACACTACACACATGCCATGCAGTATACAGTTTTGACATGAAATCAACAATTACTGAAGAAAGATTTGTGAAAATATTTGAGGTAAAATTGAGGTAAAATTATTAACAAATCTCATAGTACTATCAATTTATTCAGATTTTAAATAAATAAGTTTATAACACGTTTAGTGACTACGCAAACACTATAATGGTCTTGAAACAACAGAGTCTCCTTTAATGAAATAATTATAAATACTATGAAGGACAATGGGGGAGTAAGAGTCCACTGAGCCTGATAAGAAAACGTTTTTTTGTTTATTCCATTCTTAAAGAATCCCACAAAACAAACACCAACTCCCCCTTTAGATGCATGGCAATTTTAAGTGTCTATATTGACACAGTATTTCTTCAATGTAATTAATATCTGTAATTATACAGTAGGAACTTCCCATTGAAATTTGAGCACACAACTCCATAAGCAATTCTATAAAGTTCATATCTATCAGCCCTGACCCTAACTGCACAACTTTTCCCAAGTGAAACCGGTGCCCATGCACTCCCCTCTTTTGCAAAGCAATCAGCAGTAAGTCTACTAATACACTTATATAAGGTTGGCAGATCAGATATGGTTAGGATACCACAGCTAAACCTCCCTCATCTGCGACTTGACTTCTTGTTTAAGATACATATTACACATGGGAGAAGAAAATTAACTCAATTTTAATTATAAGGAATTGAAATTTTAATATTTTAAATAAAAGTTCTAGTATCTGGGGTGTGGAACTAGATGATCTTTGAGGTCCCTTTCAATCCAAAGCATTCTATGATTCTAAAAAAAGTGTTACAGTACAAATTTGGGCTCTGATCTATGCATAACATACAATAAAAGACAGGCATAAAGGTATTAATTCATGTTTATATACCTATTTTTGTGGTTTAATTGTCTATTTTCCTGTGTTTTCTGTCACTTGCACCCTAAATGACAGAAGTGTACTCAAATTCTGGGAAAAAAAAACAAACCCAAAAACACAACAGGTAAAAGTATTAATTTCCTTGTTCTAAAGCTATTAAGCGAAATTAGAATCTTGAACGTGAAGTTCAGTTTCGCTACTTATGGAGAAGATTTTGTGTATTTGAAATATACATAAAGAGCAATTCATTTTGGCACACATATCAATATAGCTACTACAATTTCAATAATACAGAGATGTGAAAAGACTGCAGTATCATTTGGTCACAAACATTAGTGATTACTTTTGTACACTCATGATTTATTGCTAATATGTGAAATATTTAGTATTCACTGAACTTGTATGACTGTCATTTGTTCTATAGGAAAAACAGCAGCATAGCAAATAAACCTATGTGTTTTAGGATTCATCCGAGGTTTAAAATAATGATTGAGCAATGCATATTTCCTGGTGCTTCACTGGATGTACACAGTAAATATTGGACAAATGGAAGTCAGTAATTTTTTTCTCTACTCTCCTTCCAGCAGAAAAGTAAATACTCGTCATGTCTGTGTTATATATGCATGTTGCACCTGTATACACGCTGTTGTTGAATGTTTAATTAATGACAGACTAATAAATCTGATATAATCATATATATGGCTACAAATGTAATTTCTCAGACTAATAATATGGAAAATGTCTATGGTAGTATTATGAGTATTTTCATTAAAATATGAGCACTTCATTAAAGTTCATTGTAAACTGGAAGTGGAGCACCTAATTATATATAGGAACACAACCCCCCCACCCCCCACCCAAAAAAAACCCCAAACATTAAAGGAGGTATAGAAGCGCTGCAGTTGCCAGTTGGCAACCTGTCTGTTTCCACTCCATTTCAGGTGGAAACAGGTTGCAATAGTGCTTAGGCTAAGGCTACATGACACACAGAGCTGAACAACACTGCATGAACATACCACAGGACCTAGAGAGTGTAAAAGATCAGCTAACTGGTAGAGCAAATATAAAAAGAGAAGTCAAAACCATAGGTGTGTTATTATTGATCAAAGACAGTGGAAGGGAACACTGAAATAATGACATCTAGCTGTGACATCAGAACACCAGACCCTTTCATACAGTGTGAGACCTCAGTAAAACGCAAGAGACCATCTTGGCACACAGTGCGTTTTGGCTGCATAATGCTGCAGCTCCAACCAGTGTTGTTTCATTGAAAAAAAGCTGATTCCTACTTTGTCCTACATGCTCTACTTAAAATTATGTTGTAGGATGGAGTAGAAATCTACTAAGAATGACTGTCAAGCATAAAATTTTGAGGAGTTAATACCTGTGTAACTGTGGCACAAGCAATGGTACCTGTAGAGTTATTATACCATTGGATGTGATCAGAAAAAAATATTTCCTTCATACTTCCTTGCAAATCATATGCACTTTTTTCATTTGCAGAAACTTACAGAAGTTGTTTCCCAGGAACAGCCACATTTTCAACATAATGCTGTCTGTCCCATTCTGTGAGTCCACCAAGACATATGCAGGTGGTCCATTTGATGCATCTCCACCAACCATGTCTATCTGGCAGGCAAAGGATATAGCATCAATCTGTGACCAAGATGGTTGCACATGGCAGGACCCCTTCCTCTGGAACAAATGTAGATATGCAGACACTCCCACACACCTGCCCTAGCATAGCTAGAAGAGAGTTTCTAGGCGTATGTAATGCCATTTCCTTGCTAGCATATTAACTGTTCTTCACAACTTTTATCCCAGCCAATGCATGGGAAGTTCTCCCTGGGAGAACAGAAATCAGGGGCTGAAATCACACTGTTCAGGGACTTTAAGATACAACTGTCCAAAACTCCAACATACCTACTTTTCAGTGTCTGGGAAGGCATCATATAACATGTGCCATTTTCTGGTATCTATCAGCACATTTCTCTATCAGAAAGATGATGTTTGAACAATATTTGTTCTGCTCTTTCTCTGTCTCAGTGGAAATTAAGAAATTTTCATTAAAGGTTTTATTATAACTTTTTGTCAAATAAGCATTTTCAGTGCTATATTGCTTAAACTTTTTTTCATAAATAAGTATGACACTTTGTTTTCATAACCTAAAATCAAAGTTTGAAGACTTCATAAACCATGTGTTCCTTTTGTATAGAGAAACTCAAATGCAATTTACCAATCTGATGAAATAAAATTAATCTGAAATTTAGAAATATGTTTGCATTCTTAACGTTAAGAATAACCGTCTTCTATGCATAGCAACAGCATTTCCTTATCATGTGGTAATACTGCATTGAATAAGATGAAAACATGTTATTGCTGTTCCTCCCATTTTTCTTACATTCTTCCATGAAGCTCTAAAATGTAGCAATGGATGGTCATGCAGAGTTTTTAGATTTTAATAAATGAAAAGGGAGAGAAAGTTATGAGAGAGATATCAGTACATATATTTGTGTAGAACAACATTGATTTTCATGGCCTGCATTGTGGAGATAAGAATAAACTTTAATTCGAAACCAACAACCATTCACATACAGAAACTTCCTTCTGGTTTTCATAGACAAATGTATTTTTGCTAGATAAATATATTTAGTCTGAAAATCTGAATAGAAATCAAATCCTTTATATATAAATTATTTACTAAATTTATTTATTTTAAAATAGGAAAAAATGTCCATCCTTGGCAGATACAGTTTATGTAAGAAGGACAAACAAAACTTACATGTAATTTTTTAACCTACTCAAACCCCATCTATTTTCAATTCATAACCTTTGGTCCTTGTAAGACTTCTCACACTTCATAACAATCATTTAAACTAAATCAGACATCCAAGTTTCTAATTATCATAAAGTACTTCTGGAGAAAGCAGAGATTATTTTATGAATTAAAAAAGCTTAGTTTTCTACAAATTTGTGTTCTGCATCTCAGCAGTCCCCTCCCCTTCCCAACTCTTCTCCTGCATCCCCATGCCTGGTACCCTGTCTCCCTTTCAACTCAGTTTTCTCCATCAGCTATGGCTTCCCTGCACCAAAGTTGAGGCAAGCAATGCACGCTCTGGGATGAAGGTGTGAGAGTCTATGCTAGCTAATTAGCTGGCTGGTTACATAGGTGACAAGCTGATCTGGCATCAGGCTGACCAGAAACCATAATGCTTACATTCATGCTGCACACCCTCACTCCTCTGGTCTCATGACAGAATTACTGCAAAACATCATTTTTGGGGTCTTGCTAGAAGGTGCAAGAGTGGGGACAACAGGCTAAAAATTGGTATCATTGCAACCATGTCATCATTTTAAGGAATTTTAAGTAAAATAAAACTCAACTACAGAGATCAGAAAGGAAACAAAACAAACCCTGCAAAAATATGCCCATGAAACCAGAATGGTAAATTTTTAAGCAGTAATTTTTGTTAAGTGAGATATGAATTATCACATGGGAAAAGATATTGATTGAGAAGAAACATCAGTAGCCATCTGAAATAGTCAGATACAATTTTTAGCATCTGTTGTATATTAAATCTGTATAAATTATGATTAAAAAGAAATACTGAAAACTGGACATATTTAGTTTAATAATACAGCAAATTTACCTAGGTTTGCCAACTGAGTAATTTTGAGTAACAGAACTTATTCATGATAATGGACACTAAATCAAATGCCAATTATGATACTTTAAATGTCAACATCATTAACCTTTTTAATTATTTCATTGTGAAATGAAGGGTAAAAGAAAATATGTGTCACATTAAAAGGAATCACACTAGCTACCCTTGTAGACTGCTCCTTAAGGACAGCTTTTATAGTAGATGGTGAGGCTGTAGAAACAGAGACATCATTTTAATCACCCTACTGCCTAATTTTCAAACAGTTTCAATACCACTACTGCATCAAAAGTTAAACCAATTTTGTGTCCAGAATTCTCTCATATCTAGTTAGAAATGCCACCAATTAGTGTCTCCATTATAGGGGGAGTGACGACAAAAAGGAAAAAAAAAAAAATTAAAAATTAAAGAGAGTAAAATACAAGCAAGTAGACTCAGTCACAAAAAATTCTGTTTGTCCCAAAAAGGCATTCATGATTTCTCCTTGGGTAAATTATCCCTGTGCATTCATCAAGACCACCTCACCATACATATGCACAGACACAGCCTTCACAGGTGGTGCCCGCTAACAGGACAAGAGGAAATGGGCACAAGAGAAAACACAGGAGATTCCATTAAGAAAACACTTCTTTTGCTGTGAGGTGCTTAAAACATGGAAACAGGTACCCACCCTACAGAGTCTGTGGAATCTACATCCTTGGAGATATGCAAACCCCAGCTGATCCTAGTCCTGGTCGACCCACTAACTGACCTTGTTTTAGTAGGTGGGATGCCTGAGACAATCTACTGAGGTCCTCTCAAAGCCCAGCCAGTTGTCAAAGACAAAAGATCACATCACCCCTTACCTGAATGAAATAAGCTTCAAAGCTAATGAAATGAGAATAAAGAAAGATCATTCTGCCTAAAGGAATCCAGAAATAGTAACTTTCAGGCAAATAAGTTGCTATACTGAATGGAAGAACAGGAAAAAAAGAAAAAAAAAAGAAAGAACAGTTTCAATATAAATGAGATGGAGTTTTGTTTCATTTTAAATTGTAATGTTTATATCAGCATATTTTTTGTATTAAAATATCCAGAACATTATTGTACCTTATACTATTACTAAACTGAAGTCAGTAAAAAGACAGCTAGTAATGCTAATACTGAATTTGTCTTAAAGCAATTGACAAATTGCAACAAAGTCAACAGACTTTTTTAAAAGAAGAAAGTTTTGTATTGGCTCCCAAAATTATTGGGAAAAGACTAAACCTGTTTGAGAGTGTAGCTGCAATGATTAATCCTCCACAACACAGGTGAAGAAAACAGCTATGTGTGCCTTTGAATCCAGAACTGTGGAACTAGGTAATAAATGATGGTGGCATAGAAAAAACAGAAAAAGTCTTGAAAGACCACAAAAATTGGAATGAAATGATCCCTAGTCTCTCCACAAATGATACAGACATTGAAGAGAGAGGCTCCCAATTAACCTCACAATTCAAGTCTGAATCCCAGGTAAAGTCTTTCTCTGGACAGTTTTCCTGGAGAAGCATGCAATGCTGTGGGTTATCAGTAGACTGAGATCTGATAGCAGAGGTAATGTTGAAGTGCTAACCTCAAAAAAGTGCTCAACAAATCTGAATATCAAGCTGATGTCAAATCAAGTAGGAAAGGATTTGGATTCACCACCTTACAAACAATCTTTATCTGCGTTACTGACACTTCTTGAACTAATGGTTCATTACATTGTGAGAATCCTGCCTTCTGCCTCACCCAGTGATAATAACCAGTTGGAGGCTTTCAAAACTATATCTAGCACCACACACGCTGCTTGTTAAAATAGTCTAAGAATGAAAGCTTTTATTTCTTGCTACGGTTGGGGGTGTCATTCATATTTTTGTTTTTCCCTGCATGTTACTTCTACATTTGTTTAAATAATCTTGGATCATTGCAGAGTGTGAAATTAGTCAAGAGTTTTTTAGTCAAAACATTTAAAAGTCACAAATCCTGAAATGTACTTCTGGAGATTTTATCTGTAAAGATCAATGTTCTCAGCTGAAACTCAATGTGCGTCACACTCAAGATGATCCAAGTAGCTTATAAACAAAGAAGTCCTAACAGGAATTTTTGAGGAAATGTGATCTTATTTTGCAGGAATACAGAGTAAATAATTTTTAGAAAATTAAATATTTAAATTAAGAAAAGCCTTCTTTTACTGTTATCTGACTTAATCAAGTACTACTACTACAAGCAGACAAAGGTTAGTAAAAATCCATAGTGCACATCTCAGAAAAACGAATTTATGCATTTTCAAATAGGTGTACAAACAGGATTCCTCATTGACAAAAGGAAAGGAAAAAAAAAAAAAAAGAAAAAAAATCCACAAAACAAATGTCAGGTACATGATCCTTCCTTGAATTTATTTACCAAATTTTTTAAAAAAGAATTAGCTAAGAAATTTAGTAAACTCGATTCCACACTAAACTTTCTTATCATTAAATAATTTATTGTCTTTATTGTATACACAAGATTTAACTGACATACTAAATTTTATTTACTTCCTTTCCAACACACATATATGCATTTAATCTTAATGGCATTTAATCGAAAGTCTTCAAAAGTGTGAAGTGAAAGAATACCTTGTAAAACTGGAATGAATGAAATAAAATTTCAAACATGATCCAAGTTATAGACTTCAGTGAACTTGAGAATGGCTTGCTTATTTCTCAACATATATATACATAAAAAATGGAAGTAACAATGATCCATCCTTACTAAAAAGTAAAATTACCATTTTGAAAAGGTTTTTCCCTTGGAAAGATGTGAATAAAAGATTGATAGGTAGGTAAAGTAGTCAGAGGTGCATAGAAGAGAGTTAAGAAAATTCTGTTCTCAGTGTTTCCCTAGTCAGGGGAACAAAGACATTTGGTACCAACTCATAAAAATTGTACTTGTTGAATGGTTTGGGTTTGTTTACTTTTCAATATGTATGTATATATTTATTTTGCCTTAATTAATACAGCACAAAATTTTTCACACACAAGAGTATTCTGCAGTTTTACATCTTCTGAAGATAAAGACAGTACTCCTAGGTTTTCGGATTCTGTGCTACACTTTTTATTCATGTACAAGGAAACCTTTTCAGAAAGGGTCAATAAAATCTATAATAATTTTTTTTTAAAATAAAATTTCTCTTACATCAATGAAATTCCTAATACGCCCTATTTAAAGTTTTCTCCAACTTCAAATGCTGAGCAATTTACTCAGATAAACTATTAATGTGTAACATCTATTCCAACTTAGAGATTGGACTTAGCTGGATGATCCATTCAATTAACAATATAGAAAGCTAACTCTGAGTTCTTACCTATTTACAATATATTTTGTCAGCTCTCAATGACAAAGTAGAATGTCCAGTGCTATTAACGTAAGATTAAAAGCAAAAGTACCCTTATTTTGGATGAAGAGCATTATGCAGTGAATTAATCAGAGGTATTTAAGCAGCAAAAAACTCCATCCATAATCAAGCCCCTAAAATCTGATTATCTGGTCTATTGCAATTTATTTGATCACAGATTAATGTGGCTAGCAATTTATGTACTCTCTATTTGTTTTATATTGTTTCTTTTAGGTTTGGTTGTTAATTTTATATTTGTTCACACAATTGTTCGTGTGGCTCGATCTTCCAGCCTTTTTCCAATCAATAACTTTGCAGTCATAGCTGTTTTCAAGAACAATGAATATCATGTTCATAAGTGGTCCAAATTAATCATAGAATCATAGA
>VZTU01024039.1:3590-27697 GCA_013400835.1 Zapornia atra
CCCATTATTATTTCCTAGTCCCTGCCCCCCCCTGTACTGCGAGCGGGGGGGAAGAAGGGAGCAAGATTCTGATTAAAGTCTGCTAAGAAGGGAGTGGTGGGGGGAACGTGTTTTTAAGATCTGGTTGCATTTGTTTTAAGATTTGATTGCACTCCTGACTCCAGTTCTTCACTGTTCTTTCTAGTGCAGTGTAATAAATTAGAATAGTTCTTTCCTGCACTGTGTTGAGTCTGTTTCGCCCATATCATCGCTGATAAAATGATCTCTCCTTGTCCTTATCTCGACCCCTAAGCCTCTTAATATATCTTTTCTCCCCTGTCCACCTGGAAAGGGGAGTAAAAGACTGGCTTTGGTGGGCACCTGGCCTCCAGCCAGAGCTAAACCACCACAGCTAGACATTGCCCAAACCTGCTTGTGGAACTCTGAGCCAGACCATCCTTACAGCAACAACCTCTATGAAGGGTGTGCAAGGCTCTGCTTCGTGAGACCTGAAGGAGACACAGCCTGTCTCTGAGTGATAAAGAGGGAGGAAGAACAGGAGGGGCCTCAATGCTGCAGACCAGCTCCCTGCCTTTGTAAGCCCAGCACCCACCAGCTCCAAAGGGGATGGTGAGGAAGGCTCTGCCCGGGGCAGCCAGGAAGAGCACCAGGGAAGAGCAGTGCTGAGCAACCTCCCACCTGCTGAGAGGTTACAGCAAGCAGCCTTCACCCTCTGGGTACCAACAGGTACTGCAGGCTGTACAGGGAGCAACAGGCACCTACTGAGTTCCTTAGTGGTCAGGAGAAAGGAATAAATTCTAAGCTACAGAAACTAACTCCTTAATGGCAGCTAATGAATCAATACTAATTGTAAATAACCTGCTGCTGTTTCCTGAGGGAAAGTCTCATCCTTGCCTCAAACTCCTGCAGTAGGAAACCCTACAGTATGAAATACCAAGTATTTCTTACTCCAGGCTGTCTCTAGTTCCTTTCCTCCACCTTGCTTGGCAGAGATTGATTTCTGAGTCACATTTGGTTCCCCCATGTATTAGTGCAGTGTGCACCTCCCATGCAAGCAGCCCTTTTTCTGCCCCTCATCCCCACCAGCTGCTCTCCCCACTACTCCCCGCCAACCCAGAGATGCCCCCCAGCCCATGGCATCCTCAGAGACTCTGCAGAGGCCCACAGCACCATAAATCACCCCTTCCATTAAGCCTCTCCCAGTTCTTGCACCCACTGCCTCAGCCTGCCAGAGCAAAGCAGAACAGAGAACCAGCTTGTTGAGCCTGTAACTGTGTTGCCTTCATCTTCCATGCTCCCATCCTGCAGCACAACATAAGCCAGGAGCTCTGGGAAGAGCATGAACCAGTATTTGGTGAAAGCTCATTGTCTCCCATTAGCATTGGCAGAGGATCTTCCCAGTGCCTGCCTGGGACACCAGACTCAGGACCATAGCTCATCAGGACCCAAACTCCTGGCAGCTTGTGACCCTGAGCCACCTCAGCCCCTGCTTGCTACACCTCTGGAATATTGTTAACATTCTGATTGTACCTTCAAATAAATGCTATCCCACTTTCTGCAGAGCTAGGAATAGCAGATACTTTGATATGAAATCCAGGAGGGAAGACACCCATCCTCAGTGTATGAATAATATATGCCATCCAAACCTATAGACCTTGCAGAGGGAAAGAAGTCACTGCACACAGGCTGAGAATCTCTCACACAAATGACCTTCTAGTCATCCTCCACTCCCTTGCTCACAGCCAGTTTTGCTCTTGTTAAATAGCTTCAGAACATGAACTTGGGACTTCTCTGCACAGACAGAGTGATTACCTGGAGGGATGCTCCCATTTGAGCACAGGGCTCTTCCCTGGCTCCTGTTGGGCTCCACAGGATACCCCTCTCCCCCAGCAAAGGGAAGGCTCAGAGATCCCAAACCCCCCAGCACTAAGCACAGTGGGGAGCACCAAGAGGGCAGGGAGCCAGCCAGAGGCAGAGCTGGCATTCTTGTGCCATCCTTGAGTTGTCCTTAAGATTTCCCACAGCTGGTGCTGTACCAACAGCTCTGCTCATCACCAAAGCCACAGCCTGACCTTATCCCAGCTCCTTCCAGCCAGCAGAGATCAGCTCCACTTCCAGTTCACACCACTGCCAGCAAACTGAACGTGGCCCTTGCCTGTTTTCCATGGTTTTCCTGCATTAGCAAAGCTTTTAAGGGGCCAGGCAAGAGGAACTGAGAAAACCCAGACAGGCAGCTGGAGTTCTGCTCCACATGGACAGAAATAGGCTGACCAGGCAATCAAGCCCCAGGCAATCAAGCCCCAGCTGCCCATCCCAGCCCCTCCATCCTGCTGTGATGAGGCAGGAGCAGGAGGCACCACCGCAGCAGGACACAGCCCTGCCTTCCCAACCAGGGCTTACACACTGCTAGAAAGCACAATGAGGACATTGGCAGCGTCTGGAGAAGAGACAGCTGCTCTCCAAACTGGGTTCTCATCTAGCAAAGTGTGGTTAATTAACACAGGAGGCTTAATTAGCTAATATTTCTAAGGAGCTCGGAGAGCCTGAGGTGAAAGGCACCAGACAACTGCAAAGTGTTATTAGTACATTGTGCCAGAAGTGGTTTATTGCCACCAGCTTTCTGCAGGGCTCCTCCCCTTCTCTCACCACCTCCCTGTTTTATTACATCTGATGCAATCACTTCCCTCTTTTTTCCCTTAAACTCCACATTTGTCCTTTGCTCCTTCTCCAAACCTGGCTGGCTGCCTCCAGCTGGGGACCCTGCACAGTGCCAGCACAGCCCTGGAGCTGCAGGGTCCCAGCATCCCAGTGGCTCCCTGGGGACACAGCAGGCTCAGCACCATGGGGCAGCCCCAGGACTGGCACTCCAGTAACAAAGATCAGCATTAGGGTTTGTTCCCTGCCATCAACACGTGCATAAGCCACAGGGAGCTCCAGGCTGAGATGCTGCTTGGGACATGGAGCATCTGTAAAACACACGGGTTCTGTCCTCCCAGCTCCCTGCCCACCCCACCTGCACCCACACAGGCTCAGGGTGGGAACACTTCTCTGTAAAGTGGGCACCAGGCTGGATAAAAGGAAAGACAGCAGCTTTCTGCACAGCAGGGTAAGCACATTTGGAAGTTAAGGGGGGGAGGAGGGACAGGCAGCATCATCTGTAGGGGATTATGAGGGCACAGACCAAGCCAGGCTGCAGAAACTCAGTTTGCTGCGTGGATGAGTTTGACAGGGCACACAGGGCAGTGTCCAGACAGGGCACACAGGGCAGTGTCCAGACAGGGCTGGAATCTCTCCAGAGAAGGAGACTCCACACCCCCTGGGCAGCCTGGCCCAGGGCTCCCTCACCCTCACTGGGGAAAAGTTCTGCCCCAGGTTGGGGGGGAACTCCCTGTGCTCCAACTTGCAGCCATTGCCCCTTGTCCTGTCCCCACAGACACTGAGAAGGGGCTGCCCATTCCCCCTGCATCCCATCCTTCAGCTATTGATAGACATTAATAAGGTCCCCCCTGAGTCTGCTTCTCTCCAGGCTGAACAGCCCCAGCTCACCCAGCCTTTCCTCCCAGGGGAGATGCTCCAGGCCCTTCAGCATCTCTGTGTCCCTCCTCTGGGCTCTCTCCAGGAGATCCCTGTCTGTTTGATCCCAGGGAGCCCAGCACTGGACACGAATAGCACTGAGAAATCCACTCCTGAAGAACCAAATGGAATTGGAAAAGACATGCCAAAAGCAAGAGCCTCTGCTACTGCAGAGCAACAGGCCTGTGTGTTGGCAAACAGACCCATCTTGGAAGGAAAACACACAGGGTAATTTCACAAACATTAGAGACATCTGAGGAAGCACTTGTAATGGCAGAGGAGAGGCCAGAAGGAGCCAGAGACAGAGAAGTAGCTGCAAGGAGGGTATGTGAACATGCAGGTTTGCCACCTAAGATACCTATTTTTCCTGCTAAATGTGGGCACAGACACAGGACAGAGGGACACATGAGCTTTCCAGCACATCATGTCACCCCCAGGAGTGGAGACACTGACACAGGCAGAGCTTTGGGCTGCAGACCTGCACTGATTGCCTTGGACTGGATGGGAGCCTCCAGTCTGGAGGAGGGAAGACAGGGTAAATCCTCCAATACATGGAAGGATGGAGCCAAACAACACACCCACCCTCCACCTGCAGCTTGGAGGGAGCATGGACACCACAGCAGAGACAGCTTAGGTCAGGCAATGGGAAGGGCATGTGAAGGGAAAGGATGGAGCAGCCCTGCAGAGACTCTCTGGGGAGGCTGTGTGGTTTCTGGCCTCACCAATTTAAGGCCATTTCAGATGCTGTGAGTTAAGTGACATGGATTTGATGACCCTGCAGCCCTACAAGTCCCAGCCTTTCCCTGTCCATGCAGAGTGAGCAGCATAGGGCTGCCCCACAGCTCCACACCACAACCTCACCACAGAGCCTGTGCAGGGCAGCCATGCCCAACACACTGGCTGCATCCCTGCACCCCAGCCACTCTGTAGCTCTTCCATAATTACCTTGTGGTGCTATCAACAGCACCCTGAGCCACAGTGCCTGCTTGAGGTTCTGAGGAGCATTTACTGATGGCAAAGACAGACAAATTAATAAATGCTCCACACAGAAGTTTCCAAAGGGCTTATTCTGTGTCTTTCCAGCACAAGCCCAGCAGAATTGCTGGTGCCAACCAGTGCCTACAAGTACCTGGCAGACAATCTGTTCCACACACTCAGGGGAGATAATCAAGTTAATGAGCATTTCTTCTCCCAGCTATGACCATCACAGCAACCCCCTGTGACCCCTGTGCATCTCGCTCCTGTAATGAGAGCAGAAACTGACTTGATAAAACTGCCATTTACAGCATCTCTGGCAGAGATTTTGGCTGGCTGGGATCATAAACACCACTGCAACTGTTAGAGCAGTGTTAAACATGCAGAATCATTTTCAGTACTAAGGCAAAGGCTTCTGAGGTGGATTGCAGCTCGAAGTGTGTGCCCATGGGGTGCTTGCTTTGCAATGATGCTGCCCAAAAAAAGGCCCTTGAGGAACAGTGAGGACCCCTGTTCTGCCCTTATATCTATCCCAAACACTAGCACATAGGCCAAATGCTGCTCAGGCATCTGCACAAGCATCCTTACCTCCTGCACAGACAGCAAGCCAAAGCTCAGCCTGTGGGCTGCAGAGTTATTTTCTTCACATCACCACTGTCCCATTGTCACTCCAGAGCCAAGGCCACCACACTCACCATGCCCCATCCTCAACCAGGAGCAGCTTCCCCAGCTTTCCACACACATGGGTTTTATTTCAGCATCAGGATGCTGAAGTTACCAGACAAGGGGACCAGGAGGTTGGCTTACACAGCCAACATGCCTGCAGCCACCCTCATGCAATGCCCTGCAGCACTGCCCTACACCCTGCCCAGGGGAACAGCAAGAAACCAGCTAAACAAGGAATTTTAATTACTCACCACACCTCTCCTGCTTCAGGCCGGTACCCACCCAGGATCCTGCCCCTCTCCCCAGCAGCTCTCTGGTGCTCTCATCACCCACCTGGCCAGCAATCCTCTCCAGTCCCCATCTCCATCAGCATATTGCAGGCAGGTACAGGCTGAGCTGCAGCACCACACAGCCCAGGGCTGGGTCAGGCAGCACTTGGCTGCAGCACCTGGAATGTAACACACAGACCTGGGAGTCACCACTCAGCTATTTACAGCTCGACTTGTACCCAGCACAGAACGATGGCAGGTCTCACAGCAAAGTTATGTGCTGCTGGCTTATTAGTAAAGCCCTGAGACAGCACTGCCAGCTTGTTCAGCACCGTGCCAAGGCCACTGCTGGCAGCTTGACAGCCCACACTGACAGAGTCAGTCCCAAAGATGCAGTGCTGTGACCAGGAGGGGGGTCCCACAGCACCATCTGCCTGCACTGCTGGTGGTGATGGTAAATATGCTTGGAAGAAAACAGCCCATCTTGGTCCTGCCCTCCTCAGCAGATCAAATGTTACCTGCTGCCCCCCTCCTCAAACTCATCCAGTGCCCTGGGTCTCACCAGGGTGAGGCAGGTCCCCCCAGCAGCATCACTGGTCCCTCTGCCACCTCCCAGAGCTGAGCTCATGGCAAATAGAGATGGAGCTGTGGTGGCAAGAGAGAGTCCCCATCCCTGGGGGTTGCCTCCAACCACTGCTACTTCCCAGGGAATGCCCTGCTCTAGACATAGACACACTGGCCATCCACTCCTCCCAGGGCAGGGAGATGCATGGGGGAAGAAGCCTCCAAGGCCACAGCTTTGGGATCACCATGCTCAGCTGCTCTACACACAGCCTTGCACCCCTGCTCACACCACAGCCTCTGCTTCTCCCATCTGCAGGCTCTCACCCACCCCAGCCACACACAGCCCACCCCCAGCTCAGCACCATCAGCTCCCTGCAGCCCCAGAGCTGGATATAACCCCCAGCACAGCCCAAGACACAGCTCCCAATGCTCTGGGGCAGCTGGCTGAGCCAGGACCATGCCCACAGCACGACACCATCACTGCCAGGCAGCTCTGTATTACCTGCAGCAGCTCTGCCAGGCTCCCTTCCCACACACAGCCACACAAACAGAGAGCTCATGCCTGCCCAGCAGCTTTATGTGCTGGTGGAAAGGAGCCTGGCTCACAGGCCAGCTGTGCTCAGAGGTGTGGGCAATCCCACCTGGGACCTGCTAATGAGCTGGAGCCTTGCTTGGAGCAGCACCCAGCCACCAGCCTGCAGAAGGAGGAGCAGGTGCAGCTGCCAAGGGCAGCAGGAGCTGCTCTGCTGATCACACAGCCAGGAGCAGGAATGTTGGGAGCTGATGAGGAGGGAAATGCTAAATACCCCTGAAGTCTGCTATTTTTGGTTCAGGTGTGGATAAACACCAGCACAGGCAATAAGTAAAAGCCAGGGCATTTTTGCACTCTGGCTGGATTCCTTCTAGGGGTGTATTTTCTTTACTGAAGCCACTCCAGTTCACACACAGGCAGTATCAAAGCACAGTTTCTGCTTTACTGGGTAACAAAGGGGTTTGCAGTAGCCAAGGACTTACAGGGCAGACACTGCAGGGAAGCAACGTGTGTGAGGTGGCAGGATAGCAAGAGTTCATAGATTCACAGAATCACAGGGGTTGGAAGGGATCTCAAGAGCTCATGGGGTCCAACCCCCTGCCTAAGCAGCTCCCCAGCTCGTATTGCACAGGTCGGGGTCTGGGGGTGTGAGGGCTCAGAGCTGCAGAGGAGCCCTGGGCAGTGCTGGGGGGTGCTGCTGCCCTCTCAGACCCTGGTGAACACTTCACCCAAGAGTTTCTGACACCAAAGAGCCTGGCTGTGCCTCACATGCAGGGCTGCTGCTACACCTCAACGAAATCCAGGGCTCAGCTCCTGCTCTGCCTGGGGTGTTAGATGGCCCCCTCACACCACCCCCTCCCCGACACCTGCCATCCTGGGGCTGCCCCCCTCCAAGCTCCTGGGTCTGCCTGCTGTACTGGGAGCATGTAGAGCCTTTCCCACCCCTGGGTTGTTTTTTGCTCTGAAGCCTTTTCCTTTTGCTTCCCTTTTGGATTTAGTGACCTGAGACTCCTTGCTCTTCCCTTCCCCCCCTTGGCACACCTGACCTTACAGGTCTGAAATGCCCTTGACATTCTGTTTCTCTGTAGCCCATTAATATTCCCATTAATAATTATAATAGGAACTTGGATACCAACTGGGTAATGAAGCTGAGTTGCTGAAGCGATGCACAGCAGGTGAAAGGTTTTGGAGACAGGTCCCCATTATTTCTACCATAAATCACCAGCTCCCTGACTCCCACTGGCACCAGCCCCATGGAGCTACACCACATCCCAGCACCACGGTCACTGGGGCCATCTGCCACTGCTCAGGACCACGTGTGGGTGGCTGTGAGTGGGCAGTGCCTGTGCTGGGGTCCCAGCTGATGCTCTGCCAGGGAGTCAGACTCATCAACTTGTTCAAAGGGCAGAGACTGGCAGGACAAGAGGGATGGAGTGAAGCTGGAGGAGGGAAGGGTTAGAGGAGAGATTAGGGGGAAGTTTTTTACAGAGAGAGTGGTGAGGGGCTAGAACAGGCTGCCCAGAGAGGGGGTGGATGCCCCGTCCCTGGGGGTGTTCAAGGCCAGGCTGGATGGGGCCCTGGGCAACCTTGTGTAGCTCCAGGCCTGGAGGTTGGTGTCCCTGCCTGTGGCAGGGGGTTGGAGCTCTGTGACCCTTGGGGTCCCTTCCAACCCAGACTGGGCTATGATTCTATGATCCTCTGATCTCCCAGGACTAGTGCCATCCCTGGGGGTGCTGCAGTGCTGCCTGACCGGCCTGCGAGCTCAGATGGACCCAGCCAGCACCGAAATCCTCTGTGAGCAGGAGAGAGCAATAATACCCTGTTGACCTGTCATGGTGCAGAGGAGCCATGCACATATTCTCTACCTGCCTGGTTAATGAAATGGAATACTCATGCTTTATATTAAAACCACACAGCAGCCAACTCTTCAGAACACACGTTACTGAGCTCGCCAGCAGAGGAACAGCCCCAGCACTGCTCTGGGGATCAATTGCCAAGAGAAAACGCTGCTAAATTTCTCTGGGGCCTTTGCAAATGACCCTCCCAGGCCCATGAGCCCAGTGTTGCTATGCAAACCCATTGCTTTGGAGTCTGAAATACTACTTTATCGCTCGCTGTGAGCGTGTGGAGGCACCGGCAGAGAGGGGGAGGCACAGCCAGGTTGCCGTCTCGGTGTGTTTGCCACGGTGCTGTCAGCGCTGGGAGGGCTGGATTACTTCCTGAGCTCCATGTGTTTATCCCAGCGCTGCTTCCCTGTCCCCCATTCCCAGTGGGAAGCTGCTGTGGGCTCTGCCCTTGCCAGACGGTGACTCGGCGAGCTGCTGGCTCCCTGCGCCTCGGCGGGGGCTTCCCGGTGCCGCGGCGGTGCCGAGCCCAGCGCCAGGTCTGGCAGCTGGCAGGAACTGCTGGTCCCACTCCCCAAGGAGAAGCTGAGGCTGCAGCTGCAGCCGTGGCTGGAAGAGGCTCTGGCACCACAGATCTCAGCTGCTGCATTGACCTGTGTTCCCACCGAGCTGCTGCTCTCTCCTGGGGTTAAACCCCCTGAAATGCAGTGTGCTGGGGTGTGACAGGCACTCGCTGGGATGGATGCTGCAGCACTTCACAAACGGGCTGGAACATCCTGCCACACAGCCCATCTGTGTGGTGCTGGGGTCACAATCCTGGCTCCTGACAGTGCCTGCAGCAGCACCTCAGCCCACATGGAAAGTGCCCAGGGCTCTCACCTTCTGGCTCTCCGGATAACTGCTGGGCTTATTAAGTAGTGAGCGGGCCCCGTGGCAACCCTGAATGTCCAATCACTAGCAGGGCAAGTGGGGCTGAGCGAAGATGCTGTTGGCAGGATGGGTGGTACAGGAGCCCAGGCTGGGTGTACCAGGGCTGGGAGAGCCATGTGCTTTTCCAAACTCCCCATCGTTCGGCCTGTACTGGCACCAACCTGCTCGGAGGGCGAGGGTCTCCATCCTGCTGTTCAGGGAGGGGGTGTGGGCATCAGTAGAGCAGGTGCAAGTGTGAAGCCAGGGTGTCCAGAAAGGGTGTCAACTGGTGAATGAACACAGAGCTGCTGGGTAAAACCATCTGGGGCAGATGCCAGCCTCACTAAGCATCAGACATACCACCCCCCCCACAGCGCACACCTCCCATCCTGGGCACTGCTCCTTGCTCCCAAACCCATGCCAGGTCTCCTTGGGCATAATGGCACCCCACACTGTTCCTCCACCTGATGTAATCGCCCCAAGTATTCCCAAGAGCTGGTGGTGCAGGCAGAGTTCCCACTGTGAGCACAGAGGGAAGATGCAGCATGTGGGAGGGAGAGGGAAAGGCACCACCCAGAGAACCTCCCAGGTGAACACAGTTTGCCTGGCAGCAAGAAAAAAATAAAGATAGAGCTGAAATAAAGCTTAAAAATAAAAATCCAACTGCAGGGGATAGATTCCAAATGATTTATTTTTAACATTCCTTTTGAAATACACACCTATGGTTGTGTTTAGTGACGGTATGTATGCCACTATCCTGTTCTCAGAACAGAAATTCCCAGGCTGGGCATTCTCATGTACAAAACACACGATGCTGAATGGCAACAGAGAAGATTTGGATAAAAGCAAACCCCCCACAAACCACAAACCACCAAACCACAAGGGGTGCAATTCACAGCTCTCAAGTGATGCTTTCAATTTTCTGTCCGATGCCAAACAAGAGAATGATTTCAAACGCTGTGAAATTAGGTGATGGTTTGGTAATTAAAGCTCCAGAAGTTGAAAAAAAAACCCCACCCCATGTTTGTAACACTTAATTCCTAATTTCACAGGTGCTTGCTACCTTTTCCCTCCAAACTAATTTGTTGCCATAATTGTGTTAAACTGAAGGTGAAAACTAGCTTGAAGCTTGTGCCTAGTTCAGATCCAAAAAAGAATCTGTGTGCCCTAAAGCTTGTCCTAACTACACTGGGCACTCTAATAAGAAAGCAGCTCGTTTCTCTATAACCTTTAATTAGCCTATAGCCTTAGATCATCACTACGACACGGATGCTAAATGACACAGAGCTGATTATGAGGGGACAGTCACTGGGGGTGCTAACAGACGTCGCTATGGCTGTGGTTGCAGCCAGAAAGCAGCTGTTGAAGTAGAAACCAGTGTCCCACTGGGTCTGCCACCAGCACCGACCCACCACACCGTGCCACAGGGATGCCCGGGTGAGGGATGGAGTGTGCTGGGCTGATGCCAGGACACTCCTAGCCAGTTACCAGTTGAGCCAGTGTGAGAGCATGGACAGATCTGATCCAGGGCTGGTAAGAGGCAGCTGGGTGTTGGAAGCATCCCTGCTCACGCAGGGTTCTTACTGAGCAGGAGGAGCAGGTTTCCTGCACAGCCGCCTCTTCCCTAGCCCAGCACAGTGCCACTGGCGTGTGGAAGCTGGTGCCTTTCCTGCCACTGGCTGCCACCCTCCCTGTGCCACCAAGCCCCATGATGCAGTGGCAGCAGCATCAGTGCTGTGCAGAGTGGGGCAGCCCCCACCCCACGGCAGGGACCCCACCCCATCCCACTGACAGCCCAGCCCTCACGTGGCTGTGCACTCCTGGCTCCCAAGGCTTCATGCAGGAGCCCTGGCAAGAAACACTCAGCATCTGATGCCATTACAGCCTGACCACACAGCGTTTGATTGTATCACTGCCTTTCCCCTGGAGTGGTCCTAAAAATAACCAGAGCAGTTCAAAAGTCAAGTGTGAAATAACAAGGATCCTGTGGGCAGCATCTCTGGATCAAGCAGTTAGTTATTAGCTCACTGTCCTCCTGCACAAGCCTAAAGAAAGCCCACCCCAAAGCAAAGGCCAGGAGGGCTTCCTCAGCCCAGTCCCAGCTCTGCCAGCCCACAGGCAGGTTGAAGAAGGGACCCGAGGCTGGAAGGGACCTCTGGAGCCACGTTGTCTGATCCCCGTGCTCAGGCTGGGCTGCCCAGAGTGCTTCTGTGTGTCAACCTGAGTGTGGCTGAGGATCGCTGAGCGGGGATTTTTCTGGTGGGAGCGATGGCTGTTCTCCAGGGACAGGCTGGGATGCCTGCCTTCACCAGCATCCTTCAAAAGCAAAGTGTTACCCAAGTGCAAAACACACCCACTGCTGGTGTCCTGCTCACTGCACCCTGGCTGTGCTGGGGACGGGCTCTGCACCAGTCTCTACCCTGGGTACCAGCCGTGGCTTCGTGTCAGCACAGTGGGGATGGGGCAGCAAGTCCAACTGTCAGCCCTACACCACTGTAACCTCTAAGCCATCTCCTGAAGCATTAGTCCTTCCCTTGGCCCAAGTCAGGACAAAAATGAATCAGAGAAGGTGGGGTNCTGAGATTCATTTAAATGCATCACCACACTAACGAACTGAAAGCCTGCACTAGGAAGTGACTCATCTTGAGGGGAAGCAATCGAGACAGTGCTCCTGGTGATTTAAAGATGGATGATCTAAGGGCCAGACCCCTCCAAAGGCACACGCTGCTTAAACCCACCCAAAACAGCAGAAGGCATCGGCTTGAGCAGCCTGAGCCTCACACCACTTTCAAGGGAGAAACCAGGGAGGTTACCTGTTCAAACAAGAGCCTCCTCCCAGCAGCCTGAACCCAAATGCCCAGTGGCACAAACATCTCACCCACAGTGCTCTGCAAGGCCACGGGCAAAGGCAGCATCCCCGCAAAGCGCTCCCCAGGGCTCCGTGCATCCCAGCACTGCACCATCACATGCCTGGTGCTCACAAAGCTGCTTTTTTCATTATTTAAGGCCACACACCTGCTGTATCCCACGTTCCCCAACAAAGATAATAATTTCCTCATTAAGAGAAGCCAGGGAATCAATAGAAGAGAGCTGCTAGTGAATCGAGGTCATTTGTCTCTTAAGCCCTTAACTCTCGTTAGAGGGTGTGTGAGCAGGCCCTTACAGAAGATGCTATTCTGAACCAGCTTTTCACTGAAAAAAGGCTTCTTCTGATCTATTTCTGAGCAGCAGCTACCTCCAGGCTTTTGAAAGCCCCCTTCCAACCCCAAGGCGTTCCCTTGTTCCACCCCAGCCCACCCACGCAGAGCCTGCAGGCCGTGGTGAGGTGGGCTTCTTGCTCTGGCAAAGGGAGCAGCCCTGTGCTGGCAAAGCCCAGGGCATGGACAGGATGGGTCTGCCCTGCTCGGTCCCCATGAGATGCCATCCTGGGTGCTGGAGCTGGCTCTGCAGACCCCCTGGCCGATGTGGTGGGGCTGCTGCTGACCCCCCTCATCCCCACCTGGCACGTTCCCACTTCCAGCACCCACGGAGTGGGAATCAGATGGAGACCAAGGTCAGACCACGACCCAGGGCGAACCCACACTGGTATCTGTGCCACATGGTGCTGTGCAGCCCCTGCCCTGCAAGGTGAGAGTCCAGCACCAGCACTAAGGAGGAAGGATGCCTCCTGAGCTGGGAAAGGTGGGAAGTGGCCCTGATGCCTGTCTCAGATGCCACTCAGGGTTGAGAGCCGACACATCCTATGAAAAATAAATTAAGATTAGCTTGGATATTTGTTGCCTTGGGGCTGGCAAGGTGCAAAACAGCTTTTTTCTATTTTCACCACGACATTATTGCTGTTGTTACAGGCTGCAGCCATGCAGTAAGAGGCAAGCTGCCAAAGTGCCCCCTTTTTTTTTTTTGATTGAAGCAATTCCTTAGCACATGAACTTGTAGGAGGTTTTATGCTTTTGGAGACTATAGCTCTCATTTCCAGGAGTGAGTGAAATCACAAAATACTGGCCTAACTAAATGCCTAAAGGCTTGTTCAAAAATCCTGTTATGGATTGCCTGATGAAATAAAGGCTTTCCACAAGAATTCACTGTGTACTCACAAAGAGCCAGTGTTGTCAAATACTAAATTTGAACTCATTCAGTTATTTACGTTTACTATGATAACAACTATGATTATATAAATGGATTGAAGCTCTGGAGTGAAACATCCATCCCACGCCTTCGCTTGGTCTCATTCCTCCAGCCACTTTCTTTGCAGCAAATGCTCACAGGGTTTTGGGGGGAGGGTGGGGGTGTTTTCCTACCTCATACTGTTCCTTTTGTCCCACACGGTCTGTGTGGGTGGCAGTGAGAAGCTGCAGGCTGATTTCAGATCAGCAGACGTGTTTCTTCTTTTCTTCTGGAGCTGCTGGGATTGAAAACCCCCTAATTCTGCCCTGCCTCCCTGCTCATGGACCACCCAAGGGTTCATCCTTCAAAATATCATCACTTGATGTTTATGGAGCAGTTACATGAGCGGTGCCAATCCCAGCTTGCTGCTGTCATCACTTTGCACAGCAAATGGGGATGCTCCAGAGAGGATGGAGGGTGGCTTTCCCCTCTTCTGCTCCGCTCTTTCCAGAGCAATGGGAGCTGGGAGCAGGGGGAAGTCGTTTCCAGCTGTAGGAGCTCGGTGTTCCCTGCTTGCTCCTCATCAGGAGCAGCAAGGGCAGCTTGGTTGGCAGAAAAGAGAGGGGGAAAAACCAAACACCTCCCTGTTCTCTCTTCCCATCGCCCTTTGATCTGGGATTAGGAGAGCAGGCTCAAAATACAGTGATGCTAAACTTGGCTTAAAGCTGCCCCTATCTCCCCAGCAGCACTCAGCACCCTCCCCACCACCCCCCATCACCAGCCAAGAGGGTTTGGTTTTCCTCCAGCATCCGTCTCTGCCATCCATCATCAGTGGAGTCAGGCTGGGGCCCACTGGGACTCACTGGGGACCTGCTTTATCCTCTGGATTTTGGGTTTTTCCTTCTCTAGTTTCTCTTTTCATCTCTCCCCTTTCCATCTTGGCTTTTTGCCTCCAGACCATCTCCCTGCAGAGACATGGGGAGGGAAAGTGGAGGCGAAGCCAGTGCACAGCAAATCACTTCCCAGAGCTGAAAGCCCCTGGGAGGGGCAGAAGGGGTCTGGGCATCTGAAACAGAGGGAAGAGTCAAGGAAAGGGCAGGAAAAGCAGAAAGAAAAACGAGATAAACAATCTCACTGTGTTGTGACCTGCAGAAAAGCCATGGAACAATTTGGAATTAAGCACTGACTGATGGGGATGGGGGTTGGAAGCCCATGGAGCTCAGCTCCCAGGTCACCCGGTCACACCTCGCAACACACCCCTGTCCCCAGCCCCAGGACTGGGACAAGAGCATTGCTGCTTCTGCTCTCCTGCAGCGTGAAGGTGTGGGATGCACTGCCAGAGCAAAGAATTGGTACTTGGGACTTATTCTGGGCTGTTCCATGAGCCCTCACTCATCACACTCCTCCCTGCCCACCTCTGCTGTGTGGTCCACCCCCTCATGCCTCTGCTGGACATACAGTGAGACACAGCTCTAGTACCACATCCCTGGCCCCAGCACATCCAGCAGCCAGGAAATGCCACAACCCAGAGAGTGAGGAGTGCCCTTATTCATTACTGGCATTTTAATTACTCTGCTGGGGTCAACTGCAGTAAGTGGGCTCCTAGGCTGGGAGTCATAAATGCCCAGCAAAACCGTGCTATTCAGGCTAGCTTGGAGCTGCCAGGCACAGAACCCTGCCTTACTCTCCTGTTAAATGATCCTTGTTCTAAGGAAGGGAAAAAAAAGAGAGAGATTAATGAATGCATCCATATGAGCTATTAAGAGAAAAATAGAGGCAGAGATAAAGACAGACAGAGGCAGAGAATGGTGGCTCCTAAAACATGTGTTTTCTGCAATTTCATTTTTTACACAATAGATGCAGTTTCTTTCTTTCCTCCGACTGGAAAGATAGGCTTGACAACCATCTCATCAACAGCAGCATATAATAACATCCCCTTGCTATTAATATGCAAATTGAAAGGCACACACTGATTAAAAACATATTAGACAAAGGCTATTGTCAGGGAGCCAGGAGCAGAGGCTCCATTAGTGAGCAGTGGCCCACGGAGGGGGATGCTGCTTAAACTGGTCCCTTTCAAACACCAGCATGGCAAGCCCAGCCCACACCAGTGAGCTGAAGGAGCTGTCCCTGTCACTGCTGCACCAATATAAACCTCCAGGAAAGTATCTGCAGAGTCTTCCTACTTGGGCTGCTTCTGGAGATGAAGTCACCCAGCTCTGCACTTAAGCTCAGGTCCCCCTGGCAGGACCAGGGTACCCATGCTGCTGGGGATGATGCCATCCCTCCTGCACAGCTGGGTACCCACAGCCCATCCATGTCTTTCCCAGGGAGCAGCCGGCTCTTGCTGCTGCTCTCTTGGCTTGAGCAAGGGCTGTGGGACACACAGACAGACAGACAGTGTTTAAATGCAGCTGCAGGAGCAGGGGTTGGGGATGCAGGGGGTGTCCAGGGGAGGCTGGCCAGGCAGATTAAGGGCACTGGTGCATTGTACTGATGGCACCAAGTGTATTCCTCCACAAGATGAGGTGTGATAACAGCCCCATCAAAGATGGTATGGGATTAAAGAGTTTTATTCTAGGGCATGGCATCTGTGGTCACTATGATGACACAGCATCTGTGGTCACTATGGTACCATGGCATCTGTGGTCACTATGATGACACAGCATCTGTGGTCACTAGGCTAAAGGTGGGGTGAAAGGGGATAAGACCACCATGCAGGGATGTGCAGGAGAACTGCTCAGCACCAGCTGCTCCTGTCCTGCCCCGTGCCCGCAGCAGCCCCAGCCTGCAGCCCCTCTGGGTGTAGGTCCCAGTGAAGCACACGCTGGCTGCACACAGAGCTGAGTTGTGGCAGAGCTGGTGGGAGGATGAGATGCACAAAGGTGCTGGGAAAATGAGGATAGGATATAGAGGAGGAATGACAGGGTTTGCTTTAGATCTCCTGTGATTTAGGGTACAAGTACAGTGTAAGAAAGTGATATAGAAGTGCAAAACTTAGATGTGAAGAGCTCTGCAGCCACCTCCTAACCCAGCTCCTTCCAGCCAGAGGAACACACCTGGTGAAGACAAACATCACCAGGTCAACAGGACCAACTCCATCATCCCTCTTGTGGTGCTGGAAAAAGAAATTAGACTAGAAAATTTCCCCACAAGCCTTGCACTTGAGCTCAGTGCAGTAACTCAGGTGGGGCACTTTGCAATATTACTGGGTATTTCCTTTCCCTCTCTCAAGATCCCAACAGGGGTGACTGAATGGGGTCATCTTGCAGAACCACAACAGATCTGGAGGCTCCCAGCAGCTTCTCACTGGTGGGAGAGAACTTTCAGCTGGTCACACGCTTGAGGAGTTCAGATGAATCCAGACAAGTGCAGGAGGCTGCCAGCACAGCCAGGAGGAGGAAGGCAGGCTCTCACATACATAATTTGAAGATTATGGAAGGTGGTTTTAAAGGTCAGGACTTGCTAATTAAGTTGATGCAAGAGGAACTTCACAAAGCAAGCACCACTTACGTCCTAGGAGCATTCTTCTCCTGTGATTAATTTCTTTGCATGCATGAAGTGGCATGTCTCAGGGTAGAGTGACTTTACACACTGTTGCCATAGAGCTCCATCGCCTCAGTACAAGAAGCCAGCTCCAAAAACATGTATTATTTGTGCTGTATTTTGTCTGAGCATAAAACACTACAGGAAGTTAGTGTCTTGCCTCTGGAAACATCACCCAACGTAGCTGCAGCACAGCCTGCAGAACTATATTGATGCAACATCCCCCAAAAGATTACAGTTTTGGTGTTAATAATCACACTTCCAGCTGTCTCCCAGCAGCATTCCAGTTAGCACTGCTCCTCAGAAGTGTGTGTGTGTGGCAGGACAACCAGACTGACACTACATGACTGAGATTTACTTGGGTTACAGAATGGCCTGTGCAGAATTTTAAGCTGGGGAAAACATTTGGCTGGAAAGAGACAGAAGTCGATTCTGTAACACAGGGTAGATGCTCTGCAGGAAAAATGCAGGGGATGTTGTTGTGTTTTGGGTGGGTTTTTCTTTTTTTTTTAAAGAAGAAAATACATGCAAATGTTTTCACCCTTCAAGTTAAAGTAACCTTGGGGGATGTGATGGCTGCACTGCATCTGTTAGCAAAGATCTCTGACACAATGTTGAAGCCTTGGGTGGGTACCAGTCTCTACATCAGGGAAGAGTGTGAGATCTGGAGGCATTTCTGCAGGGATCACTGACTTCCCACTAGGAGATTTGTCTTTTTATGTCTTGCTTTGAAGGCCTAATGAACTTAGGAAAAGCAAGAGATTAGAAGGATTTAGGCACCAAAGCTTGATTGACTGGAGCAGGACAATGTTGGCAATAAATGCAAATATTGTGCTGCCCCAGTTACTCCAGTTTGAAACAGAGCAGAGGGATGTGACAGGGCATCTCACTCTTCCTCATGGTGACGTGCCTCTTGCTCACCAGGGCTGGGTGGCATGGGACGTGGCATCCTCATCCCTCCTGTCCAAGTGTATGTACATCTTTGCATCATTTTCATGAGAAAAAACTGCCAGAAAGTGGCCAGAGCAGCACAGAAAATGAGATTTTTGATTTTTTTTTTCTGAATTTCTGGCTTTGGTTGCTCTCTTACACCAAACCAACCACCAACTCCATGCAGAGAAGAGCAAAGGGACTGGTGCAGGCTGGGCACCAGAGGCTGAGTTCCACCCAGCTCACTGCAGCAGCACCAGAGCTGTCGATGCACCTGCCTGGGGAAAGAAATTGTGTTTGGGCTGTAATTAATTTGCTGCTATTAGCTTGTAGTGATTACTTGAGCACACAAGTTAGAATTTTTTTCCCCCTCCTCTGCAGCACCCTGGATGCAGCTCAGAGGAAGGGAGAATTTTTGGGGAGGGGAGGGAGTGGGGAGGGAGGCTCCGAAAAGTCAGGCTGCACACTCATGAACAACATGCCCTATTTCTGTAAATCATTCTCCCTGTAAAGAGGCAGTTTAGATTCAGGAACACTGACATCTGATGTTATTACCCAAAAGACAATAAAGGGAACAGCCCCACAGCTATGAAACCCAAGGAGATGCTTACTCATCTGTGAACAGCCCCGTTCTCCTCCACACACACGAAAGGCATTAATGCAAGAGCACAAATTAATCACCCAGAGCTTGTTCAGTATCTTTTACTGTCCCCTGAGAGCAAACAATTAGATTCTGCAGCACATCAGACCTTTCCCAGCGTGGGACTGATGGCACAAGCCCACTGTGCCATCCAGCTGTGGCTCCCCATGAGCGGAGCCCCCTGGCAGCCTCTGGGATGCAGAAGAGCAACCATCTCTCTCCTGATCTCTGTTTAGATGCCTTAGCAGGGGGAAAGCAAACGAGATGCTGCTGGCTGGGATGCTGCAAAGCACAGACCTGGAGCAGCCTCTGTTTCACAGGCACCTCCAGCCTGCCAGGAGCTATCAAAGCTGTAGGAGAGGGTGCAGGAGCCACGGAATGCTCCTGCAACCTGCAGCACACATAAAAAGCAGCGCAGATACTGTCTCTGTGGGCACACTCAAAGCAAGGTGCACAAGTTACCCCACTTCTGTGGAAAACAGTTTTTAAACACACAACTCAGAACCAGCAAGAGGGGGAGGAGGTGAGCACCAAAGGCACGAGGCTTTGCCATGGGCTCCAGGGGTTCCCACTCTCCCCCAAACTCCCCCCCCCAGCAACATAAGGGAACAAGGCAAAAGGAAAAGCCACTCACAGGCAGGCTGCACGCTGGAAGCACCTGTAACTTCCTTTGCTTGTCCCTTTTGTCAGCAGAAGGTGTTCTCCGAGCGTGCAACAGCATCCTGCACCTTGACCTGTAGCGGACACCAGCGCTGCTCCGAGTCTGTGCCTGCTGCTCTCACAGCCCAAAGCTTTGGAGGTGTCCCCAGGCCACATCCTGCCACCACTCACTGTGAGTTTACCCCCAGAGAGGTTTAAAGAAGGATGATGTGCATATTCCTTTCACCAGATAGGAAGAGGACCAGTAGGATCGCTCAGTTCCGTCAAGCCAATTAGCCCGGCGATGATACAGATGTAGCACATCCCTTTGATTAAATGCCAAATGAAGATAAAGCACTGAATATTGCCTATTAAGTATATTTGCCAACAGATTTCATACATGATGGCAAAAAAAAACCCAAACCCACCCCCAAACCCAAATCACAGGAGTTTTATTCCTTCTTAAACGAAAAGGGATCTATTTTGTCTTGGCTGCTGGCAGGCAAAATAACTGGGCTTCTGTGGAGCAACATTTATTATTGATTTTCCTCCTTAGGTAGGAGACTGATTTCTCTCTGCTGAAGATTTGAAAGAGTCTTTTAAAAATAAATCTGTTCAGTTTGGGCTTTTAATTGCCTTTGCAAGGTAAAAAGAATAATTTCTACCAACCAAAGCAGGTTAGTTTCCACTAAGAGGGTGACCCCAGCAGTGAGGGATTTCAGAGTCCCAGATGAGACAGTAATTAAGCAGCCTGTTACAGAACATCATCACTGCACAGGAAAAGCCCTGCAGCTGCCTGCAGCCTGCACACCGCTCCAGCCAGCCACGGGAGATGAACTTCTCCTCATGCTTCCAGGAGCGAGTCCAGAGAAGGGCAACCAGGCTGGGGAAGGGGCTAGAGGGCAAATCCTCTGAGGAGCAGCTGAGGGAGCTGGGGGTGTTCAGCCTGGAGAAGAGGAGGCTGAGGGGAGACCTTCTCCCCACCTCCCCTGCCCTGCCAGGAGGGTGCAGAGAGGTGGGGGTGGTCTCTGTGCCCAAGTGACAGGAGACAGGACGAGGGGAATGGGCTCAAGCTGTGCCAGGGCAGGGTCAGATCAGACCCTGGGGAAAAGTTCTTCCCCAGAAGGGTTCTGGGGCACTGGCACAGGCTGCCCAGGGAGGGGCTGAGTCACCACCCCTGGATGGATTTAACAGACGGGGAGATGAGGTGCTCAGGGATGTGGGTCAGTAGAGGATGGGCACTTTTGGGCTCAATGATCTCAAAGGTCTTTTCCTACCTGGTGATTCTGTGAAAGACCTGAAAGGCAGACCCCTCTCTGCAGCAGATTAAAACCATTTATCTTCCTCAGGCATCACAAGGGCCCCTCCACAAAAAGCCTGCTCCTCCTCCATCCCACAGGCTCGCTCACAAGCAGAACACACGGACTGACAGAGCTGCAGGTACCAGCAGTGGCTTCAGGACAATTATTTCTTAGCAGGTGCTGCCTTGTGACTTCATGGCTATAAAGATCACCTCTCCCCAAAACACAGCTCAGTGCAGGGTTAGAGTGATGCTGCCTTGACATCACCTGCTCATCCACCACCCAGGGCTGCTCGGACATAGGGACCCTTTGGGTTTGGCTTCCCTCAAAGTGAGACAGGTCAAGGTTAATGAGCCCTGTGTGTTATTATCATTAATATGCACTAATACTAATAATTCTATGAATATATAAAATGATATCTGCATCACAACTGCAGTTCCCAGGTGACGTGGCTGAGCACCTCTCACCCTGTGCCACTCAGCACCAAAATGCAGAGCAAAACACACAGTGCTTTGCGTTGGCTCGTGGAGGTGCAGGGAAGAGGGTGGAGGGAGGACACATGAATCATCTCTGCACGACTGGTTCACCCAGCAGAAAAGTCCCAAACCCACAAGCTGTGGATTAACTGAAGAGTTTCCCCGATGCAGAGTGAGTAGTGGGATGTCACTGCTCTTCCTTGAGATGCTGGAGAAGTGGATTTGCACCTTGCTGGGATTCCTGGAAATGGATTGATGGATCCGTGCACACAGCTGTTCACTATTTTTGCTGCACCATGCTGGGATTCCTGGAAATGGATTGATGGATCCATACACATGGCTGCTCACTTCCAGGCACACCGGAGCCTCTGGCTGAGTGTGCCCAGAAAGGAAATGTCACAGCCTGTTATTTCAGAGATGCAGAAGCAGGGGAATGGCCAGAGTCTCAGAAGAATTGTGCTTCTATCCATCCATCAAGCAATCAAACTGCTCTTTAAAATAGCAGTGTGTGAGCCCCAGCAGCGTTCACAGGATGGGGGTCTCTGCATGCAACGTGCGCTCACCCAGAGCGCGCAGCCAGGGCTGGTTTGCAGAGCTCACTGCACCTGCCTGAGACTGGGCTGTGTTTACTGCAGCTCTTCGCATGGCAGTGGGTGAGCTAAGGGACCTGGGCTCCTGGGTGAGCTAAGGAACCTGGGCTCCTGGGTGAGCTAAGGGACCTGGGCTCCTGGGTGAGCTAAGGGACCTGGGCTCCTGGGTGAGCTAAGGGACCCGGGCTCTTGGGTGAGCTAAGGAACCCGGGCTCTTGGGTGAGCTAAGGAACCTGGGCTCCTGGGTGAGCTAAGGAACCTGGGCACTTTGTGCTCAAAGCAGCAGAAAACCCAAAATCCTGGGGAGCTCCCTCTTCCTGGGGGCTGGAGTAAC
This sequence comes from Zapornia atra, assembly GCA_013400835.1. Lineage (NCBI taxonomy): Eukaryota > Metazoa > Chordata > Aves > Gruiformes > Rallidae > Zapornia > Zapornia atra. The sequence goes on from VZTU01024039.1 coordinate 25,483, forward strand.
TTTTGTTTCTGCTCCCCCCAAAGCCAGGGAGAATGAACACCTTTCCCTACGGACGAGCACTGAAGTGCTGTGGAGTGGGACCCAGCTGAGGTCTGCCCCAGCAGCGTTCCTCTGGACAGGTAAGGCTGGGTTTCGGGTGGGTTTTTCTCCCTTCAATCCCATTTAGCTCTTTGCTCCCACCACGAGCCGCTGTCCCTGCCACAGGGCCACCGGACAGGGGTCCTGTGTGGGCACCAGGATTCTACCCAGAGGGCTGCCAGGGACAGCCAGCACCTGGAGAGTCTCCAGCACGTCCAGCTCCATCGCTCCCAGCAGACCTGGCCCTGCTGAATGCTTCTCGTCTCTCGCAGGAGCAGTGGGGGGGATTTCCAACGCTGGGAGAGAAAGGCTTTAGTCTCACCCCTCTGCCCATGGGGCAGGGGATACCAGGGCTTGGCAAGAAACCTGCAGGTCAGTGGTGCCAGCTCTGACAGCGAGTGGCTGGGGAGGCTGTGCCGTGCTGGCCGCTGCCTCAGTGGAGGTCTGTCATCACCGTGGCTGCTGGAGCACTGAACCCTCCATCCCAGGGCACGAAGGATTTCCACCCTCGTGCAAAAACTCACCGGCTGGAATGCCTGGATGCTGGTGATGGCTTGCCCTGCTGCAGCCACAGCTCCCAGCCCCACAGCCAGGGCAGCTCTGGGGATGCACGATGACTGTTGGTGTTGGTGTCCTGAAACCAGCCTCTCCTCAAGCCGCCTCTCCGCTGTCCCCACCGCCGGTCCCCGATGCCTCTCCACCATCTCCCTATGAGGTAACACCCTCTCAGCTGGTGCTACCCTCATGGGACAGCCTGGCAAGCTGGTCCTGTGTCCTTCCTGCAGCTCTGCTGGGGGGCTGCCTGCTCCCAGAACCACAGGCAGGCAGAGCAGCAGCATCCAGCTTTGGGTCTGCATCAGCAACGTCGACAAAGCAAACGGCTTCCACCTCTCCTGGGGGGGGATCCTACCCACAGGAAAAGGATTTTGCTCTTTCATTTTAGTTTGCTTTGCTCACTGAACCATTTGTTTCTCTGAAGACAAAGAGGAAAGGGGGAAAAAAGAAGAATTCATCCATTATACAATCCCCATGATCGATATTTTTTTTGCTGCTCTTTGTGTGGTGACATAAACCATGCTGGAGAAGGTGAGGAAAGTATGTTTATTTCTGGCTGAGGACTGATTACATCACTATCATGGATCATGGAATAGAATAATTTGGTACTCTTGGGAGAAATCTAAGAATAAATAAGAAAAAGTAAAATATCTTGTTTCCACTGTCTCTGAAGGTGATGGATGATTAAGTGCTGTATTTACAAGATAGTTATCATACTCTAGACTCTGTGCTGAATAAATATTATCTTGAAAGGGTAAAAAAATCCATCGAAATATTTTAACTCACCACAAAATTAAAAAAAAAAAAAAAAAAGAAAAAAAATATTCCCATGTATTTGTCCAAAGTGAAGGTTAGTTACATGTTAATCATCAAATCCACACAGGCTCATTGTCCAAGAAAGCATCCTCTCCTTGCTGGCCACTTCCCCTCCGCAGAAGCAGCCTTGGTGGTTTTCCTTGTCTGGACTGATGAACTACTACTGGTTCTTCAGGCTGCAAAACAGAAAGGAAGCAGAAGTCATAGAATCGTAGAATCCCAGGCTGGTCTGGGTTGGAAGGGACCCCAAGGATCACAGAGCTCCAACTCCCTGCCACAGGCAGGGACACCAACCTCAGGCCTGGAGCTACACAAGGTTGCCCAGGGCCCCAGCCAACCTGGCCTTGAACACCCCCAGGGATGGNACCCCACCCCCAGGCCTGGAGCTACACAAGGTTGCCCAGGGCCCCAGCCAACCTGGCCTTGAACACCCCCAGGGATGGGGCACCCACCCCCTCTCTGGGCAGCCTGTTCCAGCCCCTCACCACTCTCTCTGGAAAAAACTTCCCCCTAATACCCAATCTAACCCTTCCCTCCTCCAGCTTCACCCCATCCCCCTTGTCCTGCCAGTCTCTGCCCTTTAACAAGCTGATTCCCCTCCTGTTCCTCTGCTCCGTTCAGGGACTGGCAGGCTGCAGTGAGGTCCCCCCACAGCCTTCTCTTCTCCAGGCTGACCCAGCCCAGCTCCCTCAGCCTCTCTCCATAGGGCAGCTGCTCCAGCCCTCTGAGCATCTCCCTGGCTCCTCTGACCCCTCTCCAACAGCCC
>VZTU01024039.1:28307-82857 GCA_013400835.1 Zapornia atra
CCACCTGGAGTGTTGTGTCCAGTGCTGGGCTCCCTGGGATCAAACAGACAGGGATCTCCTGGAGAGAGCCCAGAGGAGGGACACAGAGATGCTGAAGGGCCTGGAGCATCTCCCCTGGGAGGAAAGGCTGGGTGAGCTGGGGCTGTTCAGCCTGGAGAGAAGCAGACTCAGGGGGGACCTTATTAATGTCTATCAATAGCTGAAGGATGGGATGCAGGGGGAATGGCCAGCCCCTTCTCAGTGTCTGTGGGGACAGGACAAGGGGCAATGGCTGCAAGTTGGAGCATGGGAAGAACTTTTCCCCAGTGAGGGTGAGGGAGCCCTGGGCCAGGCTGCCCAGGGGGTGTGGAGTCTCCTTCTCTGGAGAGATTCCAGCCCCGTCTGGACACCGCCCTGTGTGCCCTGTCCTAGGGACCCTGCTTTGGCAGGGGGTTGGACCCCATGGGCTCTGAAGAGCCCTTCCCACCCCTGGGAGTCTCTGATTTTGGGCCGATGAGGAATTTCTCCAGCAGACTGAGCTGAGGTTTCTCCTCCAGAGATCACGGGGACGTTTGTGCTTTACGATAAAATAATCGATCCAGACACTCAACCCCAAAGATGCACCAGCCCTTCTGGGGCTTTCAAATTATGATCTCAAAGCAGAAGATATCAGAGAGATCTTTATTTTCACTTACTCTGAAAGGGAAGGGAGATAATTTAATCCCATAATGAGAGAAGTATTACACATTCTCTCTTCATAGGCAGTGTAATTATTCAGCTGCTCTCTGGAACTGAAATAATGACAAATTAAAATGCTTTTCAATTCCATCTACCTTTTATAACTATTTATCTTCTGGAGTTATTATCACTGTAAAGGCTTCTTTGTATTTTAGGCATCAGCCACTATACGTTACAGAAAGCACAGGGAAATTGTTACTGCTACCAGTAATAGTTGCAGTCACCGAGGTAAGAATGAAATCATTTGGCTTTGTTGTAAAGTATATGGTACAATCAGGTATTTAATATAATTTTCTGAAATGTATTGGAAGCTGTATATCAGAGAGTGCATTGGCTCTGGGTGAGGATGCACAGGAGGGAGCTCAACCTCTGAGCGCTGGGGGGCAAACAGGAGAAAACCCCATTCTGCATAAAAACCAACACAAACAAAGTCAGGCTGGGGACTGCCAAAGCCTTCCTCTAGTCCTGTCTCCTGCTTTTTGGTATGTCCTAAACTTCTGAAGCCGTGGAGCAGGGATGGGTGCAGGCAGAGCACCCACCCAGGACCTGCCTGCTACGTCGGGTCAGGGTCCAGGAGCCCCTTCCAGCCACGACAGCCTGTACACACTAGTTTACACTGCCTTGATGAGGTTGAAAACCCCCATGGAAGTGATATTGCTGGGGGGGGACATGACGATGACGTTTCCCTGGGCACTGTATTTACAATATTTTGATCAGCTCAGGTTCCTGAACAGCCAAGCAGCTCATGTTAATAAATACCCTATTCCAATTAGACATCTGTGCTCTCCATCAGAAGAAAGAAGCAGAGAGCGCTCCCGGCACCGTGCCTGCTGTCGCTGGCTCTGCAGCAGCCTGGTAATCATCCGGGCTTTCACAGGGTGCAACCCAACAACACAGGGATGGGCTGTGTGGGAAGATCTTCAGAGCACACCCTCCAAACTCAAAGTGACCACCCTCACACCCCTCAGCACTCCTTTGGACTGGACACTGCTCTCCTCAGTACCTTTAAACTCCTGCTGAATGGACTTTGCCCCAGTGACAGCTGCAGGATCGGGCCCTCTCTCCCCAAAAGTCCTCAAACTAATGGGAAAGCAGGAGTTTGAAAGGGAAACCTAGATGTGTATTAGCATCTATGAATGTGTAAATGAGGGGGTTATAAAAGCACAGAATACATTTCTGAACTCTAGACGTGGCAGAGAGGTCTGGCTGATCAAAGAGATGAAATAAAGGCAAAAAGAGAAAATTCTTCTTTATGGAAGTGAGAATCATTATCCCCATACCTCAGACTCTTAATTAGTAGGGCTGGATCTCAGCCTCCGATCGCTGACAGCCAGGATGGCAGAGGATAGCTCACAGCTCTCACCACCCAGCACATTCTTACAGTGTTTGATAGATTTGCAACGGGCCCAGAGGTGGCACTTACATCAAATGTGGGTCTGGGCTCTGTACTCTGCCAACAGCATCTTCGGCCCTTTCATCCACAAGCCCCAGAGGAGCCTCTTCAGACCTGGAACTGGAGCATCTTCCCCAGACACAGCTATTTCCTCCTGGATGTGGTGATGAACACAGTGTCCTGTCCCCATTCCCACCCTGCACGTGCTAATTAAAGGAGGGATGCCCTGAGTTAACACTCCACATGAGCATTCCTTTGCCCCAGAATCTGAACCTCCTCTGGCTTTTTCACAGCTACCTGGGACTTTTAATTCTCTGCTGTCTGTTCCAAACCCCTTTTAGCAGTGGTTCCTCATCTTTCCAGTTTACATAAAGCCAGGAAGTTTTGTTGCTGTCAGCCTGCAGTGAGCAGCGAGGCTGGCATGTGATGCTCTCCCCGCATTTCAGAGATAGCCTGCCCTCCTTCCTGCAGCGACTCATCAGCCAGGATTTCGGCTGCCACTGGTCCCCATAGAAACGGTGCCCCCTCCCCCCTTCCCGGTGCTGACCATGGTCCAGCCGAATCAGGCTGATGAGCCTTGCTCATCATCCCGCTCATCATCCTGCCGCTCCTCTGCTCCAGAAGGGAGAAGGGGAGATTTAAATAAAGCCCCCCCCAAACCCACACTTCTATTTCTGGAAAGCAAGTCAAACAATGACTCAATCATCTCTACACAGTTCATAAATCCCTAATTAAAGGTTTAGTGCTCCTCCCTGCTGCAGATGTTCCAGAGTCCAGCCACATTTCGAAACCTGCTGCTGTGCTGGCGAGCGTGCCTGCAGCCCCCAGCGCTGGCTGTCAGAGCTGGAGCTCTGCTTCCCAGGATGTGAGCAGCAGCCCGGGCTCAGCTGCTCCATGTGAAGGTATGCTCCCATCAGAGCCATGACAAACACTGCCCTGACCCGATGCACGCAGATCTGTGATGCCTTCAGAAGAAATATTCTCCTTTATCTGACTCTCACCCCAATTCCTCACAGGAGAAGAAAAGGACGGGGGTTTCCTTTCTCTTCAAATACACAGTTTACAGAGGGGAAAAAAGGGAGCTAGTAGAGTCCAGGCTTTGCATAATGGCTGGCCAGAGGAATAAGGACTAGCTCCATATCAGCTGCCTCCTCCTGCATTCTTTATCCAGCACCAATATACCAGCTTTCCCAGCCAAACCCCCATTTCCCCCATCTTCTGGTCCAACAAACACAGTCAGAGGCACCCAGAGAGCCCCTGAAATTCCTGCAACTAACAGCTAAGCTCTCCCTGCCAGCCACCCCCCAAGGAAGAGGAGGTCAGCTGCAGAGTAGTCAGCCTTGACCTCCTGCTCTGCTCATGGAGCTCTGGCACCGCCGGCGCCGCGAAGTGATGGGGATCCGAGTAACAGGCCCTGCCAGGCAGCAGTTCAAGGGCTGCTGTACGGGGGGTTATTTAAAGCGTCTCCAGCAGTGGCTTGGTTGTGTGTTGCTCTCTGGAGAGCTCTCAAGAACTGTAATAAATATCCACAACTTGACTCACTCCTCATAAAAGTTCTTCTCTCCTAAAGCAGCTTTTCAGAAGACTTGTCTGCCCGGTATTGCTGGGTGCTGCCTGCCATCCCCTTCCCCACTAACCCGTCCCAGAGCAAAATCCTTTTCCTTTACAAACTCCTTCCCATCCCACACANCTCCATAAAATGTTTTGTTGCCTTGGCAACTGCAATCCACTGGCTTCAGACTGAGTTATGAGGATGAGGACAGCCTTGACACTAACCACTGATAATGAGGACAGTGGAAAAAAAGGGTGGGCGAGACACTGGCTGGGGTACACAGGGGGCAGCTGGAGGGACAGAGCACATTTACACTCACTTCACCCTGAGCTTGAGAGCTGAGGTGCTGTGGCCAGCCAGCCTTGCTCCAGGACAAGGGGTGGCAGTGGGAAATCAGCAGAAGGGCCAGTTCTGGATTTCAAAATTAACTTTCTTTGTATGGCAGACACAATCACTTGCAGAAAGCTACAAAAAAAACCTCTAGCTGCAACCCTGACAAAGCCTGTTGTGTCCCTGCTGCCCTGCACATCCCCCTGTGCTGGAAGCAGGGCTGAACGGAGGGCACATGTGCCTTCAGGCACTCCTACGACAGCACGATGGAGGATAGCTTCTCACAATGCATTCATTTACAGTGCCAGAAATGAAGATTTCTTCACCTTTGCCTGCACAACAGATGATTTCTATAGCCAGGAACACGAGCTGTATGAGCTGTTTTACTTTCCTGCTATTACTGCTATTATCCAGCTCTGTGGAGCACCGTGTACAAGGTCATCTTTGTGTATGGGCAAGCAGAACAACTCCATCTGTGAGACAACCCCCACACCCCTTCCAAGGCTCATTCTGGGGCTGCATCTTGGGTCCAGCTGCATTCAGGAGCACACAGGGCTGGCATTGACCCCTTGGGTGATGGGGGACAGACAGACAGAGTCAGGATAAAGGGTATGGGTAACTCATTCCCTCAGTCCCACATAGAGCATGAGGAAGCTGCAAAAACAGCTTTAAATAGGAGATTAAAATCTGGTTACATACTAATTACAGGGTGGGAAGAGCTTTTGCTGTGCACCCAACCCAAGCTGCCGATCTATTGTCTCAGTGGCTCTGCTCTTCCCCACAGGCTCTGGGTGAGGGCTGTGCTGGGCTCCCATCTTTGGCCTCAGAGAAAATCGTGTGAGAATGAACAAGGGATGGAGGAGATGGAATAATCAGAGCAATTTCCCATAGAAAATTGGTCAGAGGAACGTCTGTAATTGGCATTCCATTATTACATCTGTAACGCTCTTTCTTTTGAATTCATGGCTGTGTTTCCCCCTTGTGCTGAATGCCCCTGAAAATCCCTGGGGACCAGATTTAAGTCGTTATGAATTAATGATAAGAAACTAAATTTAGAAGGACTGATAAGAATGTTAATGCACAGAAGGGGAAAGTCCTTTAAGCAAAGTGAGTCCTGCGGACCTCTGCACCGCCCTGGTGTTCCCTGCTCATGCTGGCTTGATTCTCACAGAGATGAAAAAGAAAAGGCACCTTTCTGCCAGTATTTTGTGTGTTTTTACATTTCCAGAGCTCTGGAAAGCTCTGGGAATGACATGAAGGCAGAGCAACACCGTTTGGCATGCTGCTGTCCAGTCGAGATGGGATGGGACACCAGGAGCCTCCATAAACCAAACCCAGTGCTGTTTGCACCCCATGCTCTCTCCTTCCCAACTACTCGACTGCCCCATGTGCTCAGGACAGTCTTTGTGTGTACCCTGCTGCTTTATCACCCCCTCCACAGGCACACGCACAGACAGACAGACACACACACACACGGTGTTTCTGCTCAAACAACAGCAAATCCCCCAGCATGGGATGGGATTCCCAGTTTCTCCATCCTACCACCTGGCCTCCTGCCACGCATGCTTCAGGGACGTGAGGGTCTTCTCCCCACTGGGCAGCAGGAAAGGACTGTGGGTGTGAATTACTGTCCCAAGTCCTACCCAGACATTCCCCTCAGCCCTGAGCCCTGCAGTGGATACACTCTGTTACACTCCGACTCCGGACAGGAGAAGATGAAGCAAGATGATCCTTTGCCTTTCCAATTCTTCTCCAAGTAAGTCAGAAGAAAGCATTTGGGCAAGGAAGAGATGCAGAAAGGCTTCTCCTCCTGCACAAGCTGCCTACGTGTCGCGATGATGCTTTGCTAATTGCAGGTGACTGAGAAAGGAAAGCAGAAGGTGTGGGTATGGCGCAGAGGATGCGAGGCACCCTCCCACGCTGAGAAGCAGCAGTGCATCTTATCTGCACACTCCTATTTCCCATCCATGAGGCTGCTCTGATTTGAAATGAACTCCTTTATCCTTCGTGGTGACACCAGCAGCAATAACAACACAGACCCAGGACTGGCAGGGGAAGGACAAGCTGCAGCTCTGAGCCCAGGCAGCACATCACAACCACTCTCATTCCAGGGGTCCCATGGGAAGAGCTGTCAACTCTGTTTTCCAGCATGCCCAGTTTGTTGCACTGGGTACGGACCCCATCAACACCACACTGCACCACCAGATGTACAGAGAGAGCCAAAGGCACTAAAGGACTTAGTGAAAGTCCCAGATTGCTCGTGGCACAGCCTAAAGCCACATTTCACTTGCCTGGCCCCAGCCCTCTCCTCCACAGCCCATCTAGATGGGCAGGTATGCTGGGTCACCACGGCCACTCCTCTCCTTCCACCTCAGCATCCATGGCAAAAAGCTGGGGAGAACACCACCTCATTAGAAAGTCTGACACCACCAGTGCCTTCCACTCATCAAGACCCTGAACACGACTACGTGCTCAGGTCCAGGAAGGGGGGCGTTTGGAAGACATTCAAATGCTCCGTGAATAAGTAGGATAGAAAGTGAGTAATACCAGGAACCTTTGAAGGTCTAACATCAGCTGGGGAAGCTCTGCCTTTGTCCTTCGGTAGATTAAGCAAAATTAGACATTAAGTACTTCTTGCTGTTCTGATCATCCTGCCTCATCTTTCAGGCTGCCCGTAAAACTACCTGAAGTATTTCAGTATCTAACGACACCTTTTATATCCCTCTTCTAATCTGGGAGGTCCCGGAGTGATTCACTCTGAAACAGTTCCCAAAGCTCACATGTAAGTGTATTAGGAGAGATTAGTTCATTAATCTACTCTCTGGTACCATGTATCACTTCATTTTAATAATTTGCCCTAATTGACAGAGCAGACTCCCTCCAAGTCTCCAAGTTGGGTGATACATAATTGCTCTAAATCACAGCATAAACATTTTCACTTGGAAACACCCGACCCCATTACACTCCCAGTGCCTCTTCTGAGGTTTAACACATGAAGGAAGCTACAAACTCCCTATCACTAGGCATCAGGACCAGATATCATCAATGCCTTGGTTCACTGCTGCCCGGTTCTTCTTCACCCATCCCAAGCCAGCAGGCATGGCTCAGTTCCAGGACAGGGTGGGCAGATATTTGGGTTCCCCAACATCCTCTGACATGTTTCAGTGGGGAGGGATGGCAGACCTGTAACCTGGCTGAGCACACGGGGAAGGGACGTGCCAAGCTGTGAGATGCTCTGTGCTGGAAATGCCTACAGCCTGTCATGGGCAGAATCGTTGAATCATCATGGTTGGAAAAGATCTTCAAGATCATCAAGCCCAACCATCAGCCTTACACCACTGTAACCTCTAAACCATCTCCCAGAGCGCCTCTTCTACTTGGTTTACAAACACCCCCAGGGAGAGAAACTCCACCACCTCCCTGTTCCAGTGCTCCACCACTCTTTCAGTGAAGAATTTTTTCCTAATCTCCAATCTGAACCTTCCCTGGTGCAGCCTGAGCCCACTGTCTCCTGTCCTGTAGAAGTAGTGCTCCTGCCCACAACTGAAGCACAAGCAGAGGAGGAGAGGTGTGTCCCAGAGGATGTGCAGCTTCCTGGGAGGTTTCCTGAGAAGGGGAGTAGAGGAGGAGAAGGAAGGAAAGCAGGACACCCCCTTAACCCCTTCACTCCTCCAGAGAGGAGCCCCCCTCCCCAGGACATTGCAGGCTCAGCCCTGCTCTCCTCCAAGCAGAGCTGCCTCAGGTGTCTGTGTTTGCAAACCACCCCGGGGCTCCTCAGACAACAGGGTTATCAGAGTGTAAAGCACAGGGACGTGTACGTTCATCTACAGGGACACAGACAAGACACAATGGGAAGAGTGCAGAGATACCCACTTGGTCTGATGCTTGGAGCCCTTCAGGTGTGCGTGGTACTGCTCTATGGAGTTCAGGGTGACGTTGCAGATGTTGCAGGTGTAGCTGCGCTTCAGCCCTGTGAAGAAAACCAGAGTCATTAGTTGTGCATCACCCTCAGCACTGGCTCTGGGCTTGGGTGTAGGCTGTGGGTAAGCTCAGGGCTGCACAGGGAGCTGAAACACCTCCATGCCTGGGCTCTTCATGATGAAAACAGGCAGCTGGAAGGTACAAATGAGTGAAAGTGGCTGAAGAAAGGGGGAAAACCAGCAAAAAAACCCCAATCCAGTAACTCTTTGCCCCCAGCAAACCTTTAATTAATTAGAAAGTACTCAGATCTCAAAGATCATTTCCAGTTTCCCAGACATTTCTCTTTCATAGAATCATAGAATGGTCTGGGTTGGAAGGGACCCCAAGGATCACAGAGCTCAAACCCCCTGCCACAGGCAGGGACACCAACCTCCAGGCCTGGAGCTACACAAGGTTGCCCAGGGCCCCAGCCAACCTGGCCTTGAACACCCCCAGGGATGGGGCACCCCCCCCCTCTCTGGGCAGCCTGTTCCAGGCCCTCACCACTCTCTCTGTAAAAAACTTCCCCCTAAAATCTAAGCTAACCCTTCCTTCCTTTAGTTTTAATCCATTCCCCCTTGTCCTGCCATTATCTGCTCTTTGAAAAAGTTTGCAGTAACCCATCTATTTACTTTTCCATGGCAGGCTATCCAAGCATTAGTGGAGCCTAAAGGGGTATTTTAAAAGGCACAGACAGAGCAGAGCCAAGCAGGGTTCAAAGGCAAATCCCTTCTGGAGACAGTGGTCCCTGCAGATCGGCGGCACAGGCATCCCTCTCCCCGGTGCTCTCACAAAGCATCATCATGCTCAGACTAATGAGCCCACGAGATCCCAGTTGCTCCTCCAGGTTTTTTTGGTAGCAAGCACAATTCAGGGTGATTCCTTGTTAGTGTATTTAGGAGCCAAATCACTTAGGAACTCAGGTTTTTTCCCACCCCTCCCTAAAGGGATCCACTTTGATTTACCCACTGGAATGCTGTGATTGCTGAACACAGCCACCAGCCTCAGAGAGCAGGGACCAGGCAGCGCTCATCTGAAGGTCAGTGCTGGGAGCCAGGTACCAGGCAGACATCCAGACCCTGGAAGCTCGTTTTCCCTGATGGATTTAAGTCTTGGCCCCAATACCTGTCTGCACCCCCAGCCACAGAGCAGCCCTTCCTTTGCTAATTTTAGCCCTTCTCAGATGCAATAACAACTATTTATAAAGCTGTTGCTCTTACTGCTGGCCAACAGAGCACCAGGGAACTAGAAATAACATCTCAGTGGGTTCACAGAGGAAATGTTATGAAATTTCTGTGGTGTTTTTGGGTTGTGTGTGTGTGATTTGTTTGTTTTTTTGACTTCCTAACCATCCTCTCAGCTGTCTCCACTCCTTTCCATTTCGTTGTCTGTTCGATTGCCAGGGCTATAATGCGATTTTTCCAAGGAAATATACTGCATTTCTTCTTATTGCTATGTAAATTGTGGAGCACGTGGTGGAAGTGCAGCAGTGCAGTCAGCTGAGGAACATAACTGTGAGTGAGGCAGGGCAGGAGCCTGCGCTCGACTCCAGGGAAGCGCACGGGATGTTATCTCCTGCTAGCAAAAATGGGATGAACAGTGCCAGCAGCACTGAAACAGACCAAAAAACCACCCCCAAAGCAAGGGGTATGGTCCATCCTGCTCCCTGCATCATGAAAGGATCAAGGTTGCACTCTTAGAAGGGGATGCAGGACCCCTGGAAAAGACCCTCAGGGCAGGAGCAGCATCCCTGTGCTTGGTTTAAAGAGTGTTCCTCTCCCCATCCACTGCTCTGCCCCAGGTTGAGGGAGACCAAGGGATTAAGCAGATTCCTGCACATCTCAGACAGACACTGCAAAGCAATTAATAAATAAGGAAACTCACAGAAAACAGTCTCAGAAAACATCCCAAGCTGAAGAACTAAACTCAACAAAATCAGCCTGTGCTTCGCCCCTTCAGCCAAGATCAAACTTTGCAGCTCTGAAACATCCACTGCCAGCAAGATGTTTGCTCCCCCAAGGACTGTGCATGCACAGGAGACTGCTAGATTCTCATGGAGAGCTCAGCAGTGAGAGAAGGCACCTTTCTCTGTATGCAACTCAGAACGGTCCCAAACTGCTCAACCGACTGTCCTGTGCAGTAAAAAAAAGCACGATGATTTTGCAGATATCATAAAAAATTGGCTGTTTAACATTGGAATAGCTTTAACATCGCTACAGAAGTTTGGGGATTTTTACTGCAGATTGATACTCAGACTGGGATGGCTATCATAGAATGGCATGGGTTGGGAGAGACCCCAAGGGTCACAGAGCTCCAACCCCCTGCCACAGGCAGGGCCACCAACCTCCAGGCCTGGAGCTACACAAGGTTGCCCAGGGCCCCAGCCAACCTGGCCTTGAACACCCCCAGGGATGGGGCACCCACCCCCTCTCTGGGCAGCCCTTTCCAGCCCCTCACCACTCTCTCTGGAAAAACTTCCCCCCAATCTCTCCTCTCCCCCTTCCCTCCTCCAGCTTCACTCCATCCCCCTTGTCCTGCCAGTCTCTGCCCTTTAACAAGCTGATTCCCCTCCTGTTCCTCTGCTCCCTTCAAGGACTGGCAGGCTGCAGTGAGGTCCCCCCACAGCCTTCTCTTCTCCAGGCTGACCCAGCCCAGCTCCCTCAGCCTCTCTCCATAGGGCAGCTGCTCCAGCCCTCTGAGCATCTCCGTGGCTCCTCTGACCCCTCTCCAACAGCCCCACAACTCTCTTGTCCTGGGGCCCCAGCTCTGGACACAGGACTCAAGCTGGGGCCTCCCCAGGGCAGAGCAGAGAAGGACAATCCCCTCCCTGTCCCTGCTGCCACCCCTCTGCTGATGGAGCCCAGGATCCCATCGCCCTTCCCAGCTGCCAGAGCCACTGCTGGCTCATGTTAAGTTTCTCACCACTGGAATCCCCAGGCCCTTCTCAGCAGGGCTGCTCCCCAGGAGCTCCTCTCCCAGGCTGTATCTATGGCTGGGGTTCTTCTGGCGTTTCTTCTGACACCAACCTTCCTGCTCCCTGCTCTTTCAGACCATCCAATACAGGGAGTTGTCCCAGGCTGGTCTCTGGGAAGGGGGAAGGTGGTCAGGGTTAATGAGGAAGGCAGGATTATGGATGCAATCCCTACACAGCACAGCCTGAGGTGCCCAGAGACACAACACCTGCTATTCTCAGCATCATTTATTGCACTAAATCACAAAATTATTTCTTCCCCATTAAACAGTTTGTGCCTCAGAATTACAATTTAATGACTTAAGGCTGGGAGTATTTTCAGTTCTCAGCAGTGTTGCAGCTTGGTGTAACTGTGCTGCTTCAGTGGCTTTTGTAAGCCGCAGTTACAGCTTTCTGCAAGACCCATGTTTTGAAAACATTGGTACAGTCAAGGCCAAATTTGAGACTGAGCCTATCAGAGCTGGTCACAGCTCTGGGAATCATATATAGGAGAAAAAAACTGCTGGCAGGGGCACTTTGCCACCGGAGTGGGAGTGGGAAGATGTAACAAGCTGCACAGAGGCCAGGGCCAGGCCCACAGGAGGGGGGATGAAGAATGCAGAAAGAGAGTTTCCCCTGCAGCTCGTGGTGAAGACCATGGTGAAACAGGTGTCCCCCCGAAGCCCATGGATGAGGATGGGGAGCAGAGAGACCTCTGCCCTGTGAAGGTTGATCCACCCTCAGCAGGTTTGCCGGGGGACTTGTGACTTTGTGGGAGACAGGCCGGGGGGTCTGGACCTGGATGTCAGCACCCTATGGAGGGGAGAGTCCTGCTGAGAGGCCTGTGGTGAGGGGATGACTCCCCCATAGAGAGGACTCACGCTGCAGAAGGTCGTGGACACGACTCTCGCGTGGGTGGGACCCCACGGTGCCACAGGGGAAGGGGGTGTGTATGTGGAATGCCCCCCCCTCCCCCAGCTGAGATGGAAGACAGCTTGGGAGGAACGGACTGAAACCCCTCACTCTCCATTCCCTGCCCCCCTGTGCTGCCATGGGAGGGAAGAAGGGAGCCAATCTCTGATTAGTCAAGAGTGCGAAGAGGCGAGGGGTGTGTGGGGGGGAAGTAGAAGTGATAATATCTGGGGAAGAAAAGCAGCTTGTGTGGGATCGCCGGAACCCCACTGCCCATTCCCTGCCCCTCCCTGTGCCATGTTGGGGGGGGGAAGGAGGGAGTAAAATCGTGATGAGTTTGAAGTTTGCTAAGAAGGGAGGGGTGGGGGGAAGGTGCTTGAAGACCTGGCCCCTTCTTATCTCGTTCCGGTTCACGGGGTGTAGTAGTTGTAGTAAGTAGTAATAAATCACTTTTCTTTCCTTTATTCTGTGCTGCATCTGTTTTGCCCATTGCACTAATTGCAGAGTGATCCCTCTGGCCTTATCTCAAGTCCTAAGCCTCCCAATATCTATTTTCTCCCCTTTTCCGCTGAAGGGGGGAGTGAGCGAGCGGCTTGGTGGGGATTTGGCCTTTGGTTAGGGCCAAAACCACCACAAGGGTGGACAAGGAAATCAAGACTTTGCCACCTCTGAAAAGGTGAAAATCTAAAAATAGGAGCCTAGCAGCCAGGTGGCAATGAGAAATAGAGGTGAAGGAGAAAAGGCCTTTTCCCAAGGCAGTGTGCTGCCCGCTGGCTGCTGGGAATGGCTGGTATTGGTTTTGATTTGTGTCAGTTTAGATTTCCTGGGAAAATGTAGAGTTTGGTCCATTTCTGAGGCGTTTATTCTTAGTGCCCCCCTCCTCCCTTCCTCCCTCAGCGGAGGATGAGCGGGTCCAGCTTGTGACAGATCACGTCATCATCCACACACACATGTTCTGGTTTGTCTTCCTAAATGGGTTGTCACCCAAAACATTCCCCAGTGACTTTTACAGTCACAGAACAACGTGATGCTGCCAGGGAAGCTCCTCCATGCCTGCAAAAAGCTGCAAAACCAGATCTGATTCATTTCTTCCTTTTTATTTCTTCTTTATTCTGTTCCCTCCTTCCACAAGGAGGTGACATGGCCCAAGGGACAGCCATCTATTTTTTGTGGGAGAAATGAGAAGCTTCTCCTAGGAACTATGACCACAACAAACCCAGGTCCTTGCCCTTCTGCATCACCTGGTGTTCCCAGTCCCAAAGCTGGGACAGCATCCTGTCTGGGTTGGGAAGACCAGGGCAGCATCCCAGCCCTGTGGGGGCAAAGCCCTGAGCCCAAACAGACCTGGCTGCAGTCGCTGGCAGTGTCCCAGGGATGCAAGAGCAGCCTGCGGTGTGCTGGCGGTGTCACCGTGATGGCATGAGGGAGGGAAGGGCTGTGTGTTGTCCCCCCCCAGTGCTTCTTGATCACAAAGGACAGGAAAACAAAGTGCTTTCTGGTTTCTGCAAATGGAGCAGGCAGGCATGGCAACCAGACAGGCAGGGTCAGTACAAATCGGAGCATGGCAGAGCCCCTGGGACAGGACAGGGCTCTGTTCCCTGCTCCCAGCAGCGTGCCTACAGCTTAATTCCATTATTCTTTTACCTTGGGAAAAGAGTGCAGCAATTTCAGAGCAGAATTACAGCAGCAGTCACTTCTCTGCCTCATCCAACATGCTTTTACCCAAAGGATGGTGCGTGGCTGGTTGTACATTAAATGACTGTTTCCCTTCAGACATCCCTGAAGAGAGGGATGATGATCTGGGGGCCCTTCCTGCCAGCATGGGCAAAACCTGGCACGAATGAAGTACAGAAACATGTATGTATGGCCCAGTCCAATGCTGTTTATCTCCCTTCACGTTTCTTCTCTCCTCCTCTCCTTTGTAGTTTAACATTCTAATAATTCCCTGGGCATCACAGACTGCATCAGCAGCGCTGACATTCCACACACATGGGAATTAACACGGAACCAGCGATGCTTTTTTTTTTGGTGGGAGAAATGAGAAGCCTCTCCTAGGAACTACGACCAACTAAACCCTCGATTCCACTGTCCTGTGCTCCTAGAAAAGAAAACAATCAAACCCAAACCCCAAAGGGAATTGCAAATTTTAGAGTCTCCATGGTCAGGTTGCTGCTTCGCACCAATTCACCTCCATGAAGATCTGAACAGCCTGTTTCAACCTTAATTGAAGGGCTCTGCTTAAAAATACCCAAGCTGTGGGATTCCCACCATGGGCTGCTGTTTAGGAACAGTTTTAATGTACCATGTAATAGTCTCTTTTGACTTTCCACACTATTATTTCTTTGCAGAAATTGTTAAAACAATTCATTTAGAACAAGTAACACAGGGTGTTCTCAAATTCCATCAGTTTATCCTCACCGTGTTTAACGGTGCAGGCTGCATGCAGGATGTAGATACACATTTACCATTCCCAGCTCCATGTACAGGCTCTCCCCAAAAAAACCCCCACTTTCTCAAGGTCCCTTCCAACTGTGATTCTGTGACTTTTCCCTTTTCAAGCTTCAGATCCTTACCTTGCAACCAGTACTGCTTTGCTTAAACGCCTTGTGTGTCTCTTGCACGGGAATCTGGCTCAATGAAGCCAAACATCACCTTTAACAGATGATTCCAACATATTCTGCTCAAGCAGAGTGGGGAAATGATAATGCAGGAGTATTTAAACAGTCACCTGCACTACTTATTGCTGGGGAGCTGGGCTGGTTCAGCCTGGAGAAGAGATGGCTGTGGGGGGACCTCACTGCAGCCTGCCAGTCCCTGAAGGGAGCAGAGGAACAGGAGGGGAATCGGCTTGTTAAAGGGCAGAGACTGGCAGGACAAGGGGCTGGAGTGAAGCTGGAGGAGGGAAGGGTTAGAGGAGAGATTGGGGGGAAGTTTTTTACCAAGAGAGTGGTGAGGGGCTGGAACAGGCTGCCCAGAGAGGGGGTGGGTGCCCCATCCCTGGGGGTGTTCAAGGCCAGGTTGGATGGGGCCCTGGGCAACCTTGTGTAGCTCCCGGCCTGGAGGTTGGTGGCCCTGCCTGTGGCAGGGTGTTGGAGCTCTGTGACCCTTGGGGTCCCTCACAACCCATGCCAGTCTATGATTTTATGATGTCGTGATGTGGCCCACGACAGAGATCTAACTGTGGCTGATCAAATCTCTTAGAGATGCTGTCCTTATGGGATTGATTCCCGATGCAGCGGAAGAGGGTCTAGACAAACCCTCTCCCCATGGCTGGCAGCTCCTGTCTGCTCTGTCAATCCAAGCACCGTCAGAAGCCGTGCACGTTCGTGCCCCGGCGCAGGGACAAGGCCGCAGGGACAAGGCCGCGCACGGCTGACACAGGAGCTGCCTTAGTGCCTTGCTGCAGGCTGAGGCCTCAGGCCGTGCCACCATGGCCACACGGCAGAGGTCAGGACTAGGGAAACTGGTAATACTTTAAATTAAGGTAATAAGGCTCTAACGCTCAGCAGCTAATTTAACAGCATACATTAACTGCAGCCTTACTGAATCTTAATTACTTGTGTAGGTGGAAGTGCCATCAGTGATTACAGCTCCTAAGTGGGGACACTGGGTTTTTTTTCCACCGGCATGTCAAGGCTGATGATGGTGATGAGCAAAGGGGGATGCTGTCCCCCTGCCATGTCCAGCACGAGAGGGGCCTGGAGCTGCTTGGCCGCAGCAGCTCTTCCCACCAGCTGGAAAAAGTGGCCACAGACTGGGCCGACTCTGAACTCGCTGAATCACTGGTTTGCCAGTGCCCAAGGGTGTGCTGTGCTCCCCAACACTGGGATCATCGTTCCCATGGCAGGGCAAGTGCTGCAGGACCTCTCTAGTTGAAAATCCAGCATCCCAAGACTGCTTTATATGGGAGGAGTGTTGAGCACAAAGTGAACTCACAGGCTGACAGAATTGCAGTGGTTGGAAGGGGCCTCCAGAGCCCATGGGGTCCAACCCCCTGCCAAAGCAGGGTCCCCAGGACAGGGCACACAGGTCGGTGTCCAGATGGGGCTGGAATCTCTCCAGAGAAGGAGACTCCACACCCCTTGGGCAGCCTGGCCCAGGGCTCCCTCACCAGGAAGAAGTTCTTCCCCAGATCAGTGTGGAACTCCCTGTGCTCCAACTTGAGGCCATCACCCCTTGTCTTGTCCCCACAGACACTGAGAAGAGGCTGGCCATTTCCTGCTGTGTCCCACCCTTCAGATATTGAAAACCATTGATCAGATCCCCTCTCAGGCTTCTTTTCTCCAGGCTGAACAGCCCCAGCTCACTCAGCCTTTCCTCATAGGGGAAATGCTGCAGGCCCTTCATCATGTTCTTAGCCTCCTCTGGACTCTCTCCAGGAGATCCCTGGAACTCCACCGAAACCAGACGCAGAGGAAGGAAACTCCCCTCCCATAGACTGCAGGCTGAAACCACAGGCAGCCATCCCCTCTGGAATACCAGAATTAACAGTATTTGATCTCCCTGGGGCTTGTCAAGGCTCCCAGCTCGCCTGAAATGATGGTTTCATAAAATGTGCCAACTGACACGTGCTGGAGTTGAGTATTAGCTCTGCAGGCAGTTGGCAATAGGAAGGTGGATCCCCCCCAGAGCAGTCTGCCTCTGGAAATGCTGTGCTCAGACTGAATCCCGTATCCACATCTACGTCTGCATCCTCACGACACATCAGCATTCCCTGCCCTGTGTCATGACATGTGCTCATGTAAAATTGACTGAGCTCCTATGTCCATTAAATAAAATATTAACCAGTCAAGTCATTAATGTCATTCTGCATAAGATGCATTAAAATTAATTCCAGGGGAGCACTCCTTAAATCACTTCTTACTAACCAAAAGCAACAACACAGAAGGAAAAGTATTTATAAGGTGCACAAAGAAATTAGGAGCTGAGAGGGAGAAGGAAACTCAGCTGACTGCCTGACTTTGCAGGAGAGATCTGCAACTGTGAGGATTTACCTGAGAATACAAAGGCTTCAGGTGACAGCATCCCCCTGCAGCTGTCCTGATTCTGCTATACTGCAGATGCTGCTGCAAGTTATTTTTGGGATTCACAGTGTAATCCCCTTGAGAGAATCAGAGAGTGGTGGGGGTTGGAGGGACCTCTGGAGATCCCTCAGCCCCAGCCCTGCATGGGGCAGCACCCAGGATCATGGGGTGTGAATGTCTCCAGAGATGGAGGCTCCCCAACCTCTCTGGGCAGCCTGGCCCAGGGCTCTGCCACCCTCCCAGCAAAGAAGTTCCTCCTCAGGGTTAGGTGGGACTTCCTCTGCTCCAGTTTGTGCCCATGGCCCCTTGTCCTGTCCCTGGGCACCCTGAACACAGACTGACCCATTCTCCTAAGCCCACCCCTCAAGGGTTTATCAGCACTGAGAAGATCCCCCTGTCTTCTCTTCTCCAGGGTAAAAAGTCCGAAGTCCCTCAGCCTCTCTTCTTGAGAGAGATGTTCTGGTCCCCTCAGCATCTCTGCAACCCTTTGTGGTCCCCTCTCCAGTAGCTACCTGTCCTTCCTGAACAGAGGCACCAGTTTCTGCTCCCTGGTCTGGTGCTTTTCATGCTCGCCAGGACCAAGTGCCCCAGAAGAAGACACATCCCTGCAGTTCAGGGGAGCCCAGCTAACCACCCCAGGTACTCAGGGCCAGCTCTGAGCCTCTCTCCATCACTACATAAAATCCAGGTTTTACTGGCAGGCACCCGAGAGAGCCCGAGGGGTCTTGGCAATCACTTGTTGCCCCTCAAAAGGTGCTGATGAACGAGGGACGGTCTGTCTGTCCGATCATTCAATGTCCATGCAGGAAAGGACACAACAAAGCCCAGACTCTCCAACCCTGAGCCAGCCTTCAAAGAGAGAGAGTGATTTGGGGTAGACAATGGCAGGACAAGGGGGAATGGATTAAAACTAAAGGAAGGAAGGTTTAGATTAGATATTAGGGGGAAGTTTTTTACCGAGAGAGTGGTGAGGGGCTGGAACAGGCTGCCCAGAGAGGGGGTGGGTGTCCCATCCCTGGGGGTGTTCAGGGCCAGGTTGGATGGGGCCCTGGGCAACCTTGTGTAGCTCCAGGCATGAGGTTGGTGGTCCTGCCTGTGGCAGGGGGTTGGAGCTCTGTGGATCCTTGGGGTCCCTTCCAACCCAGACCATTCTATGATTCTATGATTTGCTGTGAAGCTTTGGCTCAGCACCAGCAACAAGCAGAGCCTGTTATTACCAAAATTCCCTGAGAATGAGGTTTGCCAGGGCCTGGCACGAGCCCTCTGCCCCCGCAGAGCTCACCCGCCTCAGAGGAGGAACCTCAGTGATGGGTAAGGCCAGATGTGAAGTTAAACTGGTGAAATGTGACCTGATGGAGCTAAAATGTGATTCACTTTGTGCCAGGCACAGGCTGCCATGGTGAGGGCTGCCAGACAGAGCCGCACCGGTGCCTCTGACCAAGCAGCGGGTGCATGGTGCATCTGGACAGGGCAAACTGCCAGGGGCACAGCCCAGAGCTGGGCTTCCTTACTGTACCCCCTGCTTTTTGGCTTTTTATGACCCACTCCTGGGTTGGCTAGGGCACAGCTGCAGCTACAAGAGGCAGCTCTGCATGGTCTGTCCATGTGCTCTCTTACTGAGGAAGAGCAGAGGGGTTTCCAGTCCAGCCCTTGCAGCAGGGGGTCCTGGACTGGCCATGCTGGCCAGGCTGGAGAGCTGCACGTTGCCATTTGGAGATGCCAGATGGATCCTGCCCAGGGCAGTGGTGAGCTCTGCCGATCAACCCAAGCAGCAGGTGCACAGTGTGACTGCTGTTAGTGAGGCTCCTTCCCTCTTTCCCCCTTTGTTTTAATCATCCTTTCTCATTTCTGAGGAGAAAACAAGACTTCAAAACTGCAGGACGAGCACTTGGCAAGAAGAATCAATGCTTTTGTTTCCTATAAATATCACTTGTCCAAAAATATATCTCTATTCTTATTCCTCCAAATACACATTCATATTTATCAATAAATATTTTATTACAGCCATTATCAACACATCAAAGGCTGCTGGAGTGTTTTACTTCAACCGACACTGCTTGTTCCAGGCTCACACAATGCATCAAATGTTTGTCTCCCACAGCAGTCAAAATAGAATTAATATTTAAGTTGCGATGGGAGCAGCCACTGGGGTTAGTGTGGAAGGGAGATGAGTTTGCATTCTAGCAAAAACCGAGGCAGCACAACAAGTGCTGAGCCAGGAGAAGACACAGCCATCATCCCTACCATGTGCTGCCCAACACCAAACCCTCCAGGCATCGGCAGCACCCTCGGACAAGGTTTCCTTGACAAGCTGGGGGGGACTGCCACTGGGTATCTCTGAGCTGCCACCGTCACCACGCTTCTCACACCAAATATGGTGCTGTCCTCTGAGGTGAGGCTGTTTTCCTGGCCGCTCTCATCCCGTGTTGGCTATGGCAGAGCTCTGCCTGCTACACCCATAGAGATCTGCTCTAGCCCCAGCGCTGAGTGTCACACTCCCTAACTAAGAGAAGCTGCAAAACAGAGGATGTCCTGGCTGTACCCTGACTCCAGCAGCAGAGGCGAGTGTTGCACGTCTCCAGGACATCTTCCTTGGCTCACTGAGTCTGGCCATGTGGCTGTCCACATTAGAAAGCACTGGACACCCCTGAACTGTGGACTCCGAGACAACAGCCTGGAAGCATCCAACAGAGGACCGAATCCGGCTTCCCTGGACACAGGGATGCCTACAGCCATGCCACAGCTCAGCAGACCCTCCTCCCCTGTGACCAACAGACAGCAACAGGACCACAAGGGATTCATCTGTAAATCCCCACCGTGCACAGAGCCACCATAAAGCCAAACCCCAACAGGGGCTGATGAGTATGTAAAGCCTTCCAGGTTCACCTCTCCTCTGCACAAGCAAAATGAATAAAACACTTCACAATTGATTTATTTACAGTTAATGACATCCTCAGCCACTCTCGAGCTTGGCACAGTTCAAAGTACTAAGCACTTCCATGTTATTGTCCCAGGTTTTATTTCCCTGCATATTTCCAACAGCGGGCAGTGACTCAGCCACATGAATCATTGATGGCACCGTGAGTCACACTAGGTAGCACATGAAGGCTCTGGATAACCATTACAAGGTTTAGTTGAGATCAAGAAAGGCACAAGATACTGCGTCGTCGTTAGTATTTAAAGGAGAATTATTTCATTTGGCTGGGGAGGGGGTGTTTAAGGTATTTTGAAATGTTAATGCACTGTCTTGCTGGTAAACGAGACTTCCTCTCCCACATGGATTTGAAAGTCCAACCTGCACTTTCTCCTCAGCCTACGTGGTGTGTGAGTACGGGAATATCATCACGACCATGGAGGAAGCTTTCACCAGGAGGCTCATACCTCTCCTCCTGTAATGACACCTCGATGCTAAAAGGCACTTTGCTCACCCTGTGGTGACGCATCTCCATCAACACAGCCTGTCCTTCTTCTGTGCCAGGCTGGGATGGGACTGGGCAGCACTGGAGGCTACCAGCCAGGATAAAGTTCTGCTCTGATGAGGGGGACTTCCGCTTCACCAAGGGGTGCAGAACCCAAACCCAAGTGACCCCAGGGCACAGCGCCCACAGGGACCCTGCAGGAGCTGCTCCTGATGGGACTAGGACAGACAGACAGCTGCTCTCCCTCCAGCAGGAACAGAGAAAACTTGTGTTTAACATTGCCACAGCAAGTGCTTGGTTCCTCCTCGCTGCTGCTGACCCAGGGCCATTGCAGTGTTTTACAAGCACTAATTAAATCACAGAAGACAGCTAATGCTCTCCATCAGGGAGGTGCCAGGAGTGCTCTGCCTCCAGCAGCACACGTCTGTCCCCGTTTCCCTGTCCCTGTGCTTTATCCACTCTCCTCTCAGTCCACACTGGAGGACAGAAGCGTGTGCTGATGGAAGGGACTTTTTTTTTTTAGGGAAAAGCAAAAAAAATACCCAGGAAACAACTTTTCAAGGATGTTGCCCAAACTGCAGAGTGACCTCTAAGAGGAGGGGATTATTTTTATGGTCACAGGAACCTCACAAGCACCACAGTCCACCCAGCTTGACCAGAGGAACAGCGACCACGGTGGGCAAGGGCGCATTGCTGCGGTCACCGGACCCCAGGGAAAGCAGGTCCTCGCTCTCTGCATACCGATGCTCTCACCTCTCAGCTCTCCCAGGTCCAGGGTCTTCCCCAGCTGCTCCAGGAGGTCGGCCCTTGCTGCGTTCTTCTTGTGCTTCTTGCCATCATAGTGCTGCTGTGCCATCATGGGGTTGTTGAACCAGGCTGCGCAGAGCTGGCAGTACCGGTCCGAGTCTCTCCGCTGATGCGGTGACGGTACCACCGGTGGGGTATCCGTGTGGGGCTGCTTTAGGGAGCTCAGAGCGCTTTCTGTAAAAGGAAAACGTTCAGCCATGAGCTCTCCCAGGCTGTCTCAGCAACAGCAGACCCCGAGGCAGATCCCACATTAGACACAGGGAATAATTAGCAGCAGTTACAGGGTCCCACTGGATATTTTGGATGCTACTGCTTGGAAATCTACCATTTCTCATTAAAAAAAAAGCAGCATGAAAGGACAGCACAGGACTGTTCCTTAACTCCCTGCATTTCCCTAGCTGGGAGAGGAGGATGCTCTCATTGCAGCCTCGCTTCTCATCGTTGTTGTGACTAAACCTGCCAAACTTATCCTGCTTCAATTGTGACTTCCAGGAAAAATTGCCAGTGGATAATAAACAAAACACGCAAAGCCATCTACTTCTCAAGAGAGACAGACAGATTCATCGTTATCTCAGGATTCCTTTTATCCCCCCCAATTTATTTGGTCTCAGGAAGAATAGGGAAAGCTGCAGGGATTGTGAATTGTCACAGATGAAAAATAATATTCAACAGCCCATCCCCTCATTCAAGTACCCCCACACTGTGAACGGACAGGTTCCAGTAACCCACGACCTTCATTTAATCCCATCTCCCTTCAAATTCACCCAAAGGCCACCTGGGAACACAGAGGGTGATTCTCCAAATAATTTCAAAGGAAAATGGGTCATTAGTCTTTACATAACAGAGCTGCACCTCGTTTGCCAGAGCCTTCCTACTTTGAAGGAGTCAGCAAAGCCATGGAAAAACCAGTTTGAAGTAAAACAAAGTTCAGATAACGTCGGGATACAAAAATACACAATGACTGGTGCTTAATTACCACACCTCATTCAAAAATTCCCTTTCATGTGGGTTTTTTCCTTTCCTTTTCTCTTCCAGATGAAATGCCTGCTATCTAAATAATTAACGAACTGCTCTCTCTGTGTTAGGACAGGCAAACTTTAAGGCAGTGAGGAGGAGCTCGATGGCTCCTTTGATCATGAAGCTCTGTGCTCTTGAAGCCCCGGTGAGAGCGCGGCTTGGCAAGTGATGGACCCACCTCAGTGCCTGACGGTGGCACCAGTGGGTGAAGTGGGGTTATATTTAGATGGATAATTACGACCAAAGCCCACTGTGATTGACACCATGGCTCAAGAATCATAGAATGGCATGGGTTGGGAGGGACCCCAAGGATCACAGAGCTCCAACCCCCTGCCATAGGCAGGGACACCAACCTCCAGGCCTGGAGCTACACAAGGTTGCCCAGGGCACCATCCAACCTGGCCTTGAACACCCCCAGGGATGGGGCACCCACCCCCTCTCTGGGCAGCCCCTTCCAGCCCCTCACCACTCTCTCTGCAAAGAACTTCCCCCTAATAACCAATCTAACCCTTCCCTCCTCCAGCTTCACTCCATCCCCCTTGTCCTGCCAGTCTCTGCCCTTTAACAAGCTGATTCCCCTCCTGTGTCTCTGCTCCCTTCAGGGACTGGCAGGCTGCAGTGAGGTCCCCCCACAGCCTTCTCTTCTCCAGGCTGAACCAGCCCAGCTCCCCCAGAAAGTTAATACCATCACAAATCTTCCGCTGACCTGCTCAGGAAGGGATGTCTATTAACTTTCCTCAAGGAAATTGTATCTTACATATAGCATTACTTACAACCTTATCAATTTCCAGGGGTTTATGAGCTCCTATTGTTTTGGATGACAACTGCCAAGGTATCAGAGTTCCGTGTCCGGGCGGCTGGGCAGGGCACCATCACCCTCCTCGCATGGCCGCCTCCGGACAAGCGCTCAGGGCTGTGTTTCCTCCCACTGCCCAGCACAAGAGGTGAGCTCCTTCATTAATGAAGTGATGACACCACAGGCTCCTGCAGAAGATCTCTCTTCCCCTCCTGCTGCTGCCTCACAAATCCTGTTCGGATTCATATCACTCCACCAGCTTATTCCTCTGCCCGGCCCCTGCTTAACCAGCTGAGATAGAAACCAAGCAGGACGCTGACCAAGAAAACCTCCCTCCTTTGGCCTGACCCCCAGTGCCCCTTGCAGCACCCTGGGGCTGCACTCAGACACATCCCAGCTCTGCCGAGGCAGCTGAGGTCAGTGGCTGCAGTGCTGCCTCTGGGAAAACGGCTCCTGAAAGCTCCAGTGGGCAGCACTTGGGAAGGACCTGGCTCTATTTTGCTCCTAAACACAACATCTTTAGTCATACCTATGCCAGCCCCTGGTTCTGTAGCTCACCCCCAGCCCCCCCGAGGTGCATGCAGCAAACAGAGCAGACACACCACAGAGCAGAGCTGGGTCAGCCATGGGTATGAAGAAGAAATTAGGGAACAACAACATTGCCTGTCCAAAGGTTATGAAGACTGTGCCTACACTTGACTCCCGAAAAGCAAATTAATGCCTGCAGAGCACGCCCCCCCCAAGGACCCCTCCCCACAGAAAAGGTCGGTGGCCTGGGCTGCCCTGTGAGGGGACCGAGCACAGACCTGGGGATACTGCGTGGTGCCAGCCCTCTGTTGCTCACTGGGACAGGGCTGAGCCACACCGGGCATGGCCAAGGCACCAGGACTGGGATGCAGAGATGTTTGGGCATCTGCAACCAACCAGCTGTCGCAGCAGTGCAGGGCTGTGATTGACGTGCTGCTCGCCGGGCCCCAGGCTGTGAAGTTAAATCTCTTGGGTCTTTTCGGTCAGCTTTCTCCTTGTTTATATGTTTGCTGTCGCCAGAGGGGAACCAGGGAGGCCGATGTGCACAGAGCTGGTGGTGTCTGCAGGAGTTACATCTCCCGCTTGCTGAAGGAATACGACTGGGGCATCCTCATCCTCTGCTGCTCGGCCGGCAGCTGGACCAGCGGCCCCGTGGCTGCACATCCGAGCCCTTTTCCAGTCAGCTGGTGGCTTGTGCTCATCCAAACGCAGTGCAGGAGGCAGGCTGTCAACAGGGCTGGCATTCCTGCTTCAGGAGATTGCCCCAGAGCCCCTATTCCCACTCCAGCCCCACTCCAAGCCCACCGCAACACGCGGACCCCCAACCAGCCATGGGCTGCAGCCCCTACAGCAGAGTCCCAGTGCTGGACCCTCTGCCCATGTCGCATGGTTACTCCCCTGGATCAGGGATTCCCTTTTAGCACACACCATACAGCATATTTCCTTGCAAAGCCACATTCCTCAGGCTCCGCTCCCAACTAGCACCAGTGTGCTAAGCCCAGCCTGGTGACAGGAAACTTCCCAGTCCTCCTGAGGAGAAATAAAGCCGACTTCTCCAAAAAAAATGTGGATTTATCATTTTGATAAGCACCACATAACTACTACAGAACAGAAAATACCCTCACTCCCCCTGCAGCGACACGAAAATTAATAATAAACACCCGCAAAACATCAAATGTTAAAAACGTGTCTCCACCTAAAACACAAACATAAAAGCTGCTAGTTTGACTATTTCAAGTATTTCAAAATGCTAAATAGCTCATGACAGTCTGCCTTACGTTCCCTTGTGCTGTGGGAGGGAAGTGAGAAAGCCTTACTTCTCTGCAAGAAGCAAAATATAAAGTTAGAAACACTTTAGCGCTCTGGCGATGAACTGATGTTTGACTTCTTTCTTGCATGCAAAGCTTTTTATTCATAGCTGCACTTCAGCAGCACCCGACTTCTTCGTCATCGCCGCTCTCCAGGAACCGAGCACGAGGATGAGAAAGTAACTGAGACATGGCAATGGGGTGCTGGGGAAATCCAGCCTTCCTCAGAAACCAAACCTGGGACTGTGGCAGACTCCAGCCACGGCTGGATGGATCATAGAATCATAGAATCGTGGACTGGTCTGGAATGGAAGGGACCCCAAGGATCACAGAATTCCAACCCCCCTGCCACAGGGGGGTCCTTTCTGAGATTGACTAGAGAGCAAAAGGCGCCTGTTAATGTATTCCTGCTGCTCAGCTTCATCAGATCAAGTGTCTGGAAGAGCTGATGAGTCCTTGAGTTACTTTCCTAGTGATTACGATGGCTGGAGAGCCCATTACTCTTGGAGTACGCGGTGCAGCTCCCTTGGAGTCATGGAGAGTCGCCTCAGCCCCAGCGCCCTGGGCAGACCCCGGGCTCCCAGCTGCTGCCCCTGCCCAAACAGCCCCAGACCCACAGGGTCCTGCCAATGATGGCCCCAGAGGTCCTGGGAATCTTCCCCTGTTGTCAGGTGAATCCGAGGTGTCAGAGTAGGTGGGAGTCAGTCCCAGAAACTCAGCACCCCTCAGGAACTCACCTGGATTTAACCAGAAATGCCAGATCTTGTGGCAGGCCCTTTGGGTCCGGAGGAGAAACCGCTGTAGGGCTGCAGAGAGGGACAGGGCTCTGAGCCCTAAGGCAAGCACCAGGCAATTAAATACCGTAACAAGTACAGCACTTCTCTCCATGCCCTTGTAAAGCTTTGCTGGCAGCAGAGAACAGCCTGAGGAGTCCTAAAGTGAGTCAGCTACATGCTTCACGTTCGGTGACATTAGACTGTCCCACTGGTTAGCTGCGGGATGCTCTGGAGTGGCCAGCACCCCCTGCCACCCGCGGGACTTGCATCCTGGTACCCCAAGTTTCCTGATGCACGCTGACAGCTCATGAACTCTGCCACACCATCGCTTACTGAGCCTTCTGAGAGCTCGTTAGTTAAAACAAGTTAGCCACCATCTAAAATGATTCCCAGTGTTCCCTCCAGCAAAGGGGATAACACTTCCCAAGCCAGTCCTGGCAAAGGGCAGATGAAATTCTCTCTGTATCAGCATCTACAGTCTGTAAAGTTAAAAAAAGCAACAAAACCCAAGAGCAAACATCCCCCTCCCTAACCCTAACCCCTGATTCAATCACATCTCGGATTTATGCACATCATGCCAGGCAGGGTGAAAAATGCACAGCTGAATTTATATCCTGCTCCAAAGTGTCCCCAGTAGCAAGACTGGGATGCACCTGTCTGCAGGCCCGTGGCCCAGTTACCCTGCCTGGTTAGCAGGAGGAATACTTTGTTCAAGCATCCTCCAGCATGACAACTGCAGGGGAAGTTTTGTTTCACCGTATATTTGGGGGTTGCAGAGGCTTTATGGTTAAGCAAACAATCGGATGGGGAAGTTATCCAATCCCAACATCTGACTTTTTAAATGTGGAAGTTAATAGGTTTGCATTATCGGAGTCACCAGGGGAGAAAGGATGAATACCCATCTGGGCAACAATCAAAGGACAATCCATCCCATGGTTTTTAAAGCCCAGGGGTCCCTCTGAGGTAAAAGCAAATGATACTCTGTTCTGTACAGTAAAACGAAAGGGTTATTAAACATATGAGCTGTCGAATAACTTCTGATAATTAAGGTGAGGTGTGGCTATTTGTGCTCAAGGAGAGATTGTCTTCCACCCAGCAAAACCCCTTGGGAAGCACGGAGACAGAGGTAGGGCTCTCACAACCCTGGCTGACAAACCACTAATCTATGGGAACAAAGCAGACAATGACGAGCATCAGCAATTGTTAAAGGTTGTTATGACAGCGACAGGGGCGAAGAGCTGCTTCTGCCAGCCTCCATCGCTCAGCTATCCATCTGCTGCCGCCGCGCAGACACCGCGCCGGCGCCTCGGCCGCGGCGCAGTGAGCCCGCTCCACCCCGCGCTGGACCCTCCTGCTCCGGCTCGCTGCCTGGACCTACCTGTGGCCTTTAATGTTGGTTGTTCACCTAGCAACAGTTTTAACCTTTTGGCATGGATTTTCCCTTGGTAATGCGATTCGGCCACCACTGCTGAGGTAAAGGACATGTTACATAGTGTGCAGCATTTGTTCTTATCCACTGAGTCACCATCACTGCCCTGGGTGGAGACAAAAAACACAAGACAAAAAAAAAAAAAAAAAAAAAAAAAGAGGTGTATAAGCCCACCAAGCACTGTCATGGAGAAAGAAGAGAGAGGAAGCCAGGTTGTTATGCTAAGGTGGTTTCCCTTCCTTGAAATCCCTGGTCCAGCCCTCCTCAGCCAGCGGATGTCTCCAACCCCCAGGCACTCCCAAGCTCCCAGCACCTTGGCTCTCATTGTGGCACTGGGAGCTTGTCCCACTACTCTCTGCTCCCCTTCCTTGGCTGAGGGATTCATCCTTCACCCAGACCTTCAGTCCTACTCCTGCTCCCTGGCTGAGTTGTACTAATCTGGTGCTTCCCCTGCCATGAGACACTGCTGCTTCTTCTGGCTGTACGAGAGCCCAGAGCAGCTGGGGACAGGATGGGATGGGATGGAAGGGCGACAGATGGGAGAAGCAAACAAACCAGCAAGACTCACATGGGATCACACACCAGCCCTGGACACCTCCTGCCACTCTGCCTCCACATAGCCATTCCCAAGCCCTAGGAGGAGACCCCCTTGCCCCCCCACCTTTGTGCAGAGACCAAGGGAGAGCTCAGCCAGAGGGTCAGGGAGCCCTGGCTGCACGCCAGGTGTCTGCTCCACTGGGCAGGAGCGCCACAGGGTGCTTGGCCACCCCAGGCTGCCCATCTGCCAGGCTCAACACCCCTCTGCAGGCTAACCAGAAGAGCCTGAAGCCAAAGGCAGCTTCGGTGCCCACACCAAGGCCAGGAAAAACCACCACTGCAGCCTTCACAGAGAAGGGAAAAACCAGCGAAAAGCACCTAAAGAACACCCCTGTGCGCTGCTCCTTGCAGGCAACAGTAAAACAACTCACCCCAGAAACCAGTGCCACCTAAACTACACTCGCTGTGGTGGCCCACAGCCCTGTCTGGGGACCTGGGTGGTGAAACACCCTGGTGCAAAGGTGGCATGCCAGCGTGAGACCTGAGGTGCTGGCTAACACGTGGCACATGAATGGTTTGAAGAAGGTATGAAGACACCATCCAGTCTTTGGGTGCCAGCGAACGGCTCTCCTGGCTGCACAGACACCAAGTAGGAGCCACTCCTCGCAGTTCCTAATTGCTGCATCGTTATTTTCCACAAGTAAAAACCAATTTAATGAGCATATTGTCTCCACCCTTCATAATGGTTATTCCTGGAGGAATAAAAGCAGCGTGGCTCTGCTGGCTGGCTGAGCTCCGTGAACAGGAGTGGCTGTAGCTGAAGGCTGCCTGCTCCCAGCACAGCCACGTCGCTGCCCATGCCACCGTGCATCCTGGATCCCACAGCGGTTCCCAGTGTCCCATCCGGACACCCGTGACCCCAGTAGGAGCTCTGAGCATCCCAGCACTACCTCTGACACCTCCCAACACCCGGGATGGAGGTATCCCTGCTTCCCAGGCACAGATGCGTCTGCTGGGATCCCTTCCTGCTCCGATGGGGGTTTCTGCCCCCAGTGCTGAGTGGGGCAGAGTGGAGGCAGCAAGCTGGGCAAGGGGAGACTGAGCAGCACGGGCAGGTTTGGGAGAAGAGCTCACCAAGAACCCTGGGCTGATCATCCATCAGCAGAACACATCCGCTGCTGCCAGCAAGTGTTTGTGGACAAGCTGCTCCCACAGGTACGAGGGTAAGTGTGCAAACAGCAAACAAGCAGGGGAAAAGCACATTGGCACCATTTGCCACAGTAAATTATTCAATCCAGGTCACAAGGGAAACAGGAATCACTTTTAGGGCTGTACATGCCTGGCTTTGCTTTTCCAGAGATCTTGGTGTGTTCCATCAGCCACGGAACTCAATTTATAAGTGATGTCTTTTGGAAACACTGCTTTGTGCAGAGCAAGACCTTTCCAAAGCTGGGAAAGGACCTGCTGCGTGCAGGTCGTTAGCATCCCAGCTCAGTCCCTGGACAAGATGGTCAGATCTGGCCCCTGTGCCAGGGCAGAGCTCCCTCACAGTGACAAGCCATCTGGAGACAGCCGTGCACTCTTTTTCTGGGGGTTTGGGGTGTTTTTGGTGTTTTGGGTTGTTTTTTTTAAAACCAAATATTCCAACTGCTGGTATCTAGACAAACCAGAAAACAGCCTGCTTCCAAAGCTGAGCTCTTCATTTCACAACAGCTTCACAGCAAGCTGCAAATGCATTCTGCAGCTCATCCCCGTGCAGAGACCCAAGCACTCACGGGGCACACGACCGGTCTCAAGCCCCTACAAAGCACATTCCTGGGAATGATGCCACTGCCAAAGGGACAGCAGAGACAGAGGTAAAGTCCAAAATCTGGCTGCCCACCAGCACCACACCTCCAGCGCACCCTACGTGCCTCTGGCAGCCCCCAATCACCCTGGGACCCCATTGGGACCTCAGGGATGCCCCCCGAGCATCCCATACTGCAGGGCAGGAGAGGGGCTCTGCAGTACTTGGGAGAGCAAACCACAGTCAGCAGCTGAACAATGGTATAAGGTCATTTTCTCCCCCAAAAGACCCACAATTAGAAACCAGACAAATTTTCATCCCTTTTTTGTTGTTGTTAACTACAAATCAACTTAAACCTTCGGGAGAAATCTCAAGGGGTGGTAAGTACTGTTCTGAGTGTAATTTGCACTTCTTTTAAATAGGTTTCTCTCAAGATATTTTATGTCTTCAAAGGGAAATCACTTGAAAGTTAAGAGCAGAGGAAAAAAAATTCCCAGGCTCTATTGATCATCAGCAGAGAGCCTCCAACCGAGCTCGCCTGAAAACCTGATACGCTTTGGTCCTTAAGCACCAGGGTCTCCCTCTTCCTGGTCTGCTCTTCAGTGACTTTATTTTTTCCTTCACAACCTACTTTCACAACTAAACTGCAGTTAAAAAATTAAAGAATTTGAACCCCCTTCAAACACCTTGTGTAGAGCCCAAGCTCCTGTTTACACTGATCCACAGCTCTGCTGAGTTCACCCAAGACTCTGGGCTAGAGGCTGGATGAGGATTTGGCTCCAGACCGGTGCCTGTCTGCAGGGAAAGGGTGTCCTGTCCCCAAACTCAGACCAAACCACAGCCTGAGAGTCCAAAACACAACCAACCTTTGCTCACTAACAGCTGTCTGCTTTCCATATGCTAAAGGCTGCTCTTTGTTAGCAGGATGCAGGAGATTTTAGGGCTTGAGCTTTATTAATTAGGCACCCAACTGGGCAGCAGCATTGCCCCCCTTGCCTGCTCCAGCACCCATCCCTGTGCCAAGCCACCCAGGCGCCCGAGGCTGGCCCAGCCCTGAAGGGTAATTATGCCGTCTCATTTGTCAGCGGCTGTTTTACCTGTAACCAGATGGGCTGTGGCAATGCGATCCGGGTGTCTTTTGTCACCCGCTGAATGACACCGCGATGAGGGGATTGTGCAGCCAAGCTGGTAAAATAACATCACTTCTCTACCAGTACACCCGGGCGAGACGGTTGGGTGAGCCCAGGATGAGCAGGGGCACGGGGCTCAGACAACCCACATCCCACTGGGATCCAGCTGTGCATCCACCTGTCCATCACCCATCACTCCTCACCGCTTCCCAAGCTCCCAAGCCCAGCTCAGCCTGAAGCAGGAGCAGTAAATAGGCACTAAGGTCTCAATTTTGTCTCCCAAAACCCCACAGAAGCAACTCTGACTCCACACTGCACCACACCAGCCAACGTGCAAGGAATATTTCTACCATCTGATCTTGCAATCTTGTCCAGAAGATCCCTTCTCACCAACCTCTGTGGAGATGCAGCACTGATGGGTGCAAACTGAAGCCCAACAAAACACCTGTGGCCTTGGACATTAAGGCATCAGCTTCCCAATGCCACCATCCCTCATCTCCCCCCACCCTGCTCCGCAGCCCTGCCACCAGCCTAATTTATAGGTCTTCAGTTTGTAATATTATAAACTTCAAAGCAAGCCCTGAACATCCAACAGAATTAACTTCAGTTATTCAGATGCCTGTTAACAAGCTGCTAAAAGGCATAATCCTCACACAGGGCCGGGCAGTGGCAGTGCTCTGCTGATGTTCCTTAAGCAATCCTCAGAAAAGTCAGGATTTCTATTCCACAGATCCAAATCTGCTGTCTAAACTTCCTAGGTTTTACTGAGAAGGAAAGATTACACAAGCCCTTGAAATACAGCAGTGTAAAACACAGCACTGCAAACTATCTTTGAAGTTGAGTTAATTCTCTGCGTGGTGAAGGTGTTGCTGCTAAAGAGGTTTATTTTCCATAATGCTCCCTGTGAAACTGAGGCCACTTCTACTTTGGAGCCTGTTTTTCCTGGGGCAAAAGCAAAAAGCAAGTACCAGTTCAGAGCTACCTAAATCCAAAGCGCTCCTGAGCTGTTTGAGGGTCTCAGGACCCTCCACAGTCCAATGCATCCCTCAACTTAGTGCTGGCTTTCCAAGGGATGTGTTGGACATCAAGCCTGATCCTGTGGTCCCCACTGTGGCAGGGACAGAGCCACAGGCAGCTCGGCAAGGATGGAGGCTGCTCCTTGGCCGGAGACCACTGGCTTCCAGCACCCACCATGGCTCGGTGGGTATCCAAACCCAGGCAGGATGGAGCCCTGGAGAAGAGAGGAGGACCAGGGTGCATACAGCAGAGTCCCAGCTCTGGGATGGGGGGTCCCTCAGGAAATCCCCCTCCCCAAGACAGATTGCCCCTCGCAGCAACAGCGTCTCTCAGCCAGTCCCAGCCTTCTGCTGGGGAATAAAGTCACGTCTCACATCGTTAACTCCTGTCATTGAAAGCAGCACCTGACCTTTTGGTTGAGAACCTCTGATGAGGCACAAGCACTGGGTAAAAACAGCGGCTCTAAAACCAGTCTTTTCATCTCCATTTCGGTGTAACTGCTGAAGATTTAAGTTACAGCATGCAGTAAATTCTGCCCCAGGAGCTACAGAAACTGTGATTTCCTTGCTGATTGGGAACCAAAGCCCAGCGTCCCAAGGCACCATTTGTGCCTCAGAAAGACAAGGCTCTTGAAATCACAGAATCACAGAGACAAAGAGGTTAGAAAAGACCTTTAAGATCATCAAGTCCAACCATTAACCCAGCACTGCCCAGCCCAGCCCTAACCCACATCCCCAAGCACCATGTCTATGCGCCCTTTCAATCCCTCAGGGATGGGGACTCCCCCACTCCCCTGGGCAGCCCATTCCAGTTTTTGGCAACCCTTTCAGTGAAGATATTTTTCCTAATATCCCTTTTAAACCTCCTCTGGCACTACTTGAAGCTGTTTCCCCTTGTTCTATCACTTGTTACCTGGGAGAAGAGACCAACCCCCCCCATCTCCAGCACTGCCTGGCAGGACACGCATCACCCTCAGCAACAAAATCCAATCTCCTGCTATCTTCCCTCAAGCCATTCACCCTTGCTATCATGACCCCTTTCTTTTTTTAAGGGAAATGATGCTGGTTAAAGCAATTTACTATCTTATAGTAGAAATAGGGCTAGAAAGAATTTGAAGGCTTTTCTCCTGTCCCCACAAAACCAGGTTTGACAGCACATCAGAAATGTTCATCGTGTCTGCCCTGATCATGAGTCGGGGTCCTATTCTTTAAAGGTGGTGGGAAAAGGCTGATTAAAACTGATTCATCAATCCTGGGACTTGAGGCTATGACTGGGAATTTCAGAGGGGCCCTGACACAGGCTGTGACCTTCTCAGATTCCTTTTCAGCTGAAATGTTAAGCAGAAATTTAAAATAAAAGGTCACCAATCCCTCAGTACACCAAAGACATGAGATTTCCCTCCCCCCTCCTGCCCCAAAATAACCCCAAAACGATAACAAAGCCCAACAACCGAGTTGTTACCCAGCACAAGGCTAATTGTATAACCCTCCTACTTCTTACTAGGAAAGGATGAGGAGTGTCTGGGGAACACAGAGTATTTTGATAGACCTCAAACAGCAGCAAAAACACTCCCCTTTGCCTCAACTGAAAGGTCAGGTAGCAAATGCTGTCTCTAAGCCTGTTGCACTGAGACCTACAATGGCCACAGCTTCTCCTTCCTCCTGCCCTTTGCAAAAAAAGGCCAAGTTTTGTGGTCAAGAGGATACAAATCAAATGGTATAGTCATGTAACAGTGTGGCTTTTGATAAAAAACTCCCAAAAAAGCTACTATTCTAATTTCTAATTGCTTGCAATAAGTATTAAAGTTGGTGTGTCATGGATGGACTAACAGCACTGGACCCCTGAACTGGGCAATACAGCCTCTCTCTGCATGTGGCAATGGATGTCAAGAGTTAGTGTGGGTGGGAAGGGGCTTCAGACCACTGCCCCCAGTGCCCCCCTGCTATGGGCAGGGACACCCCCCACCAACCCAGGGTGCCCAAAGCCCCATCCAACCCTGCCAGGGAACCAGGGGC
Source organism: Zapornia atra (assembly GCA_013400835.1). Classification (NCBI taxonomy): domain Eukaryota; kingdom Metazoa; phylum Chordata; class Aves; order Gruiformes; family Rallidae; genus Zapornia; species Zapornia atra. The sequence goes on from VZTU01024039.1 coordinate 61,710, forward strand.
AGCCCCAGCTTCTCTGGGCACCTTGTGCAGCACTTCATCACCCTCTGACTGCCCTAAATATTTCAGGTCTCTTGAAATGCAAAGGCTTGGCTGATATCTGACCTACTCTGAGGCCTACTCTGAGCTGTAAACACTGGCAGATTTTTCCCTGCTGTATTTTCATACCATAAGTCATTCCAGAATTGAGGTCTCCAGAGCTGTCGCTCACCCAGGGCATCAGGACTTGTTAACTCATCCCTGCCAAGGGCTGCCCTGGGCACAACCAAACGTCCTCAGACCCAGAATTACATTGCTGCCCACTGCTGCCTTTCACCAAGGAACAAGGGGAGCAGTTTGGCTTTGACTTGTTGAGGTCCCTTTGGATCTCCATCCACCACATCCTCATGCTAAGGTGTACATGAGCAAGGGGCTTTCTTCTTGGGGGTAACGAAGCTCGTTAGAGGACCGTGCTGTTGCAAGCCTGCATGTGCACGTCCACTGCTCCTTTCCCAGTCTGTAATTAACAACTCAATAAAAATAACCATGAGATTCTGTTGTTAAGGGGTAGATTGCATCCACAAGGACCCTGTGTGCAGCAGCAAAGTTCTGCTAAAAGTTTAATTACTGTGTGAAGGAGCTTTCAGATTCCTTTGGCCAAACTTGCCTGCTTCTCCCTTTAATTAGAAGATGCCATGCTAATATTGATAGCACTAAAGCACAGCCACCGTCCCACAGGTCTGAAATGCTTTGGATGCTGTTGCTGGGAACCTCACTGACAGCTCTCACACCGGCCCCAGAACATGGGAAAGAGCTGAATGAATAATTCACTGTGAATCAGTCCTGGACAGATTTAGTCTCCCTTGATTGCCTGACAAATGGCTGTGAGCTGGCCCAGCTTCCTCAGAATCACAGAATCCCAGACTGGTCCGGGTTGGAAGGGACCCCAAGGATCACAGAGCTCCAACCCTCTGCCACAGGCAGGGCCACCAACCTCCAGGCCTGGATCTACACAAGGTTGCCCAGGGCCCCATCCAACCTGGCCTTGAACACCCCCAGGGATGGGGCACCCACCCCCTCTCTGGGCAGGTTTGTTGATCTGGATGAGGATGTTGATCGGCCGAGGGACCCGACTGCTGGTTTTTGGAACTGCCCACCAGCCTTGGTGAGGAGCCTTTTGGGTCCAGCACCCTGTTTTCATTGGCTCTCAGGAAAAAAAATCAGGGTTGGAAGAGACTCTGAGATGCCTCTGCTCTCCCTGGGGGTGGGGGTTTCAGCATGATGCAGTGATGACACCGCAAGCATCCCCTGACCTCATGCAGGTGGGAGGGCACCACAGCTCCACACGCATCCCTCCTGCATCCCAACCACCCAAACAGCTGAGCCTGCAGCAGCCACTGCCCTGCCTTCCCAACAAAACACTACCCATTGCATTTAAACTGAGTAAACACTAGATATTTGCTCTCAATGTCTTTTTTTTTCCCTAGGAAAGAACATCCATACAACTAAAACCACAATTCCTGCTGCTGATGCAGGTAATATTTCTTCTATAGCTTATTGAAAATTATTTCCAGTTACTTAGCATTTCAGCTAATCTAAACATTACCTCTGGGTACCTGATCATCTGTGGCTGCAACAGAAAAAGAATGGTGTAGCACAGAGTCAATGATTCACAAAGCAGCTGAGTAAACAGGGACTTAAATTATACCCACATTTTCTGACCGGAGCTTTTTAGCTGGACAACCTCCATCTATGGGATGAAGCATATAATAGAGGCGAACTTTGCTGGCATGTTTCCGACTCTGGAAAATAAAGAAAGAAGAGAAAAAAAGGGAAAAGAAAAAAAAAAAAAGCAAGAAATGAAGTTACACAAAGGAAGAAGCTCTATTGCTGTGCATACAACAACAGTCTGCAGTAAGATTTCACATCCCCTTGATATTATATGTTATCCAACGTGGGAGGAGAAAAGGGGGAAAAGACCCAGGTAAGGAATGTTTGTGTCTGATGGAGGTTTCACAGAGCTTGCAGGGAGCTGAAATGAGCTGTGGAATGATTGGGACATCTGGCATTAGCAGGAGGAATGGTCCACCCTGCGAAGAGCACCTTTGGAGATACAGGAGGAATAAAGGTGTCAACGCTTGTTATCAGACTGTTCCCATAGTGGGAGAGACTGGAAAAGAGTGGGGTTATTCTGCTTCAGCTGGGTTGTTTGGCTTTGGGTGGAGATGGGATGGCATCATGAAGGATCCATCAGGCACACACACACAGAGATGTCCACAGTTCCTAGGTTTACCAGAGAATAAAACACATAAGGGGCATGAAACCTCCCTCTCTAGGAAATAAGCCCATTGACACCTGCCAGAGCTTTGAAAGAAATTTCTCCCACGAGTAAATGACCAGGTAATTGTGTGTTATGAAATCTCTCCTCACGCACAGCTGGGGATAAGGACTGCATGGATCCTGAGCCCCTTCCACTCCCACAAGCCCTTCCAGGGGAACTGGCCAGTAAAACCCTCCAGCCAGCCATGGAAAGGGATGGGGATGTGCTCTGGGTTGAGCTGTGGGGAGTCCTGGGCTCAACCTGATGTTTGCTGCTGCAGAAACCAGCCCCAGGAGCCCGGGCACTGCTGCAAGGTCATTCTGCCTTCGTGAGTCCTGCCCAGCATCACCCCCACACCATGGGGCAGAGGATGGATGCAGACCTTCAGCATCAGCGGTGGTCACCAGTCCCTTCCCCCAGTCCTTCATGTGGGAGGCCAGTGAGCAGCCCCCCAGCCAGACAGCTGCCCCCCACCTTATCAAGCTGTCTCCCAGGCGAAGCACCGAGTGGACACCTGCTGCTCAAGAACACTTACAGCACGGGGAGGTTTTGGGGTCCGTGGAGGGAGCCAGGAGAGCTGAGGGATGCCTGGAGGAGACTCTTCCCTTGAGGGACATGGAGGAACAAGGTTTTGCACTGCTTTTGGGCGCAACCAGTGCTTACCAGCAAGTGAGGATGAGGAGGGACAGAGAGATGTACTGCTCACACCAGCACTGACACACAAAGCACAAAGTAAAGGAAGACCTAAACACTTCTACAGCAGGAGCACAGCAAACCCCTTGGAAGCCGTAACTTAGAGTCAGCTCCTGTCTTCCAGGAGATGTTGGGGGCTGGGGGGGAAGACTGCACCTCCTGAATACCTGCACCCAGAGCCCAGGCGTGCACGGCACCTATTATTATTCTGCAAATTTCCCCCTCTGAATCTCCATTTCTGATTGACTCACAGAACAACAGCACTGTAATATTATCATTTCAGATTGCAGATTTGCAATTTTAAAATATTAAATTACCATTACCCTGTTCTGGAAGATTCTTTTTCCTGCGGTGTGAACTTGGAGCTGAATTTGCAGGGAGCTCTATTTGCATCCATAAATGTGACTGTGCAGTGATTTTTTTTTTAATGGAGCACATCAGTCAAGATAAATAATGTCAAATAATGTCTAAATGTGTCTTCCTGAGCACAGTTGGAAAGTGTGACCCTGCTGTAGTCAGAGCTAAGCACAGGAAACCCCAAAAGCTTCAGTGCTCAGCGATTAGCAGTCCAGACAGCACTGGAGTAAATTAAGAAATGATAAAATAACCATCTGAAAGGCAAAGGACAGATGTGCCAGGTTAGGCTTGGGATTTGGCAGCACTCCTGCTCCCAGCCTAGTGATGCTCGGCTGGTTTCAGCTCGTGGGGGGGTTGGCACGCTGGGGAAGCCCCTGCCCCCAGGGACACACAGCCACAGCCTGTGGAATTCAGAGGTTAAAAATGCTTGTGGGGTTTTTGGTTGGGTTTTTTGGGCAAGATTTTAGCAGTAATCATTTGTAGTGTTCTTCCCTGTGGCACTCAGCTGTGCCATAAATGATGCCCAAATGCCTGCACTAAAAGGCAGCAAAGCTTCAGCCTTCTGTAAAACACCTCTCACCTGTATTTATGCATTTGTTTGGATTTATGAGGGCTAAGGTAAAGAAATAACTTATGTTTGGCATAATTTAAAACTACACAGCTCCTTATGCAGCCTTATTATCCTCCAGTTATAAAAGCAGAGCTTAAAATCATCCCTGGCCTTTGCAAGTACGCAGTGAGTGAGCATCTCATTCCCTCTCAGGAGTGGAGGTAGCACAGCCCATTTGTCACCCATTTTATCTCTGGTATTTCCTACATTTACATGTGTATTTATCATCCTAACACCACAGTGAGAGTGAAGTGATTATTCTTAGCTTGCTGCTCGCAAACAGCCCCGCGGGTTATCGTTTCCCCTCCACAAAGCAACCTGAAATCTTGCAGCTCTGAGATGTGAGAAGGGTGAGAGCTTGGGGAGGGGGTGGCACAGCCCCCGTGGCAGCATCGCCGCCGGGCAGGGGGACACGCCACGCTCCGGAGCTCCCTCCCAGCTCTGATTGGAAGGAGCTCTGGAGGACACAGCTCTGGGAGGGTTTCTAGGGATGGTGGAGATAAGGAGCATGGATGCTTCCCCACCAGCTGCCTGGACCTCAGGCAGAGACCCATGGCAGGGGTGGCTCAGCCAGCTGAGCATCAGCTGGCAGCTGCCATCCAAGGTATTCCAGATGCACAGGGAAAAGGGAACCAATGGAGGGACCACGTACTGGAGTCAAGAAACAGGGATCAGGGGGGATCAGCACACATCCAGCTCCCATTCTGGCCCATCTCACCACATGGGCACGCTTTAGAAAATACAAAACCTTGGTATGCCTGTAACTCCATGGCCTGGAAGAAGGATGGTGCCCTTGGAGATATCTACCTGCTCATCAACAGCCACCTCAGTTCAACCTCACGTGCACTAAGAGACTATTTCTGTGCCCGTGAATATTTCAGTATTACACCAAAGGCATTTTCACTTAAATTCCCTGTCTCTAGCATCTGGAAACAACTCCTTTAGAGGGCAGGAACTCTACTTTAATACTCTATGCTTTAAAAACAACCTTCTCTATGCAGGGAGTGTTCGGGGTGGGGGGAGCTCTGAGAGAGCCTGTTCTCACACAGCGACTGCAGACTTCTGCATTGCAAGCTCATGCATGGCAATGAAGTTTTGCAGCATGTTCCTGCCCGGAGCGAGCAGCAGAGCAGCCAGAGGAGACAATGGTGTCTCTGTGGGAGCAGCAGCAGCTGGCGGGACCGCGGGAGCCAGGGAGGAGCTGGTGTCAGACACGGGAGCCCTGCTCGCCCCCCGGCTTACGGTGGGGCTGCTCATGCAGCAGCTTGTTACACCACCAGCAGTGACATCCCTGGGGAGGGATGAGATGCATCTGCCTTTACAAGGCCAGGAGGTGCTGGAACAGGCTGCCCAGAGAGGGGGTGGGTGCCCCGTCCCTGGGGGTGTTCAAGGCCAGGTTGGATGGGGCCCTGGGCAACCTTGTGTAGCTCCAGGCCTGGAGGTTGGTGGCCCTGCCTGTGGCAGGGGGTTGGAGCTCTGTGATCCTTGGGGTCCCGTCCAACCCATGCCATTCTATGATTCTATGAGTCCCCATGGAGGCTTTAGCTGGGGAGTTGCTGGGCTGCACAGATGCACACAGACACCCTCCACCCATCCCCACTCCACTGTCACCCCTGGGGTGCGGCAGGCCCCCCCCCTGCCCCGCTCAGCAAAAACTCAGCAGCCTGTGGCAGCCCTGGGATCTGCTCCCACTTTGCACCACTGATTTAAGCTGACCTGACAGGCCAAAATATCTCACCACTTTGTGAGAGGCTTCTTCCCATAACCCCACTCACCTCGCCAGGTTCAAAGCAACCGTTCCTGCTGCTGTCCTCACGCCATGCTCGCATCTCCTCTATTGCCCTATTCCCTGGAGCTCCCTTTGTCATCCCTTCATTCACTCCTCGTTGCAGCACCTTGTTTCCAGAGCCTTTCCTCTCCCTTCTCTGTGCCAAAGACCAGAGACCCACCGCACCAGGGATGCGTGGCCGTGCCAAGAGCAGAGGCACAGCAGGGAGATGAAGGAAGGAGCAGTCATGGCAGCCTCATGGCTGAGGCTCTTACTTCAGAATAAAAACCTTTTTCAGCAGTCTCTTGGTTGGCTTTTATTCCTTTTAGTGTGTACTGTGTTGATTTTTGGTTTGTGTGCTGGCAGTTTCTTCATTAAATTGCCATGAAACACGCACTCACGTGATTACACCAACTTCATTATCCGTGTTGGCCCTACTAGTAATCTCATCAGAGAAGGTGAAGTTATTTTGGCCAGTTATTTTGGTTCTCTAAACTGAATACCAATGACATTATCCTCCTGAAGCTCTGTCCTCACGTCCCTTTCCCAGTCCTCCTGTGCTCAGTGGCTGTGCCAAGCTGGGAGTGCTCCTCTCCACCTCGTCACCACTCAGTGCTACCATGCCCAGCTCTGCTTTCCTCCTCGAAGCTCCCCACACTCCCCAAACCCCCAGGAAGTACCAGCAGTAGCGATGCACAACGTGTGGCCAGCTCTTTTCAACTTGACCCCTGGCGAGCTGCAGGACCTGCTGACCCAAACCCCAACATTCTGCCTTTCATAATCCCTGCCTAACAAACTCCCAAATTTCTGCTGGCACGGAACCAATTTATTCCTCATCCTGTGATATAACAACATCCTCTGCTCTCTTTTAAATAGAGGACAGAAGTATTTTCAGCAAACGCCTTCCCTTTTTTGCCTCTTCTACCCACACCACCAGCAAACACCACTATCGAGATCCCCCTTGTTCACCACAGAGACAAACTCCCGTCTGTTATTCCAGACGCTGCTGGGTGCCAACGTCCTTTTTCTCCCTTTGTAATTTTTGCAAAGCCTCATTTATAATTTATGGTCATTTCTATCCACTTCCCCTTATTCCTCTGTGAGTTAATATTTTAAAAAGCGTCTACTCATGCTTGTGACTTTGTGGGCACACACAGAGACGTGTCTGTAATTCCCAACTGCACACAGATGAATTTTCATTCCCATGAAACCAGCTTCTTCAGAGTCGCAGGTAGACAGACATATTACTGGTTTGGACACCGCTCTGCCTACACATACCAGTACAAACAGAATCACCAGGGTGGAAAAGACCTTTGAGATCACCAAGTCTAATTGTACCCATCCTCTACTGACCCACATCCCTGAGCACCTCATCTCCCCATCTGTTAAATCCATCCAGGGGTGGTGACTCAGCCCCTCCCTGGGCAGCCTGTGCCAGTGCCCCAGAACCCTTCTGGGGAAGAACTTTTCCCCAGGGTCTGATCTGACCCTGCCCTGGCACAGCTTGAGCCCATTCCCCTCGTCCTGTCACCTGTCACTTGGGCACAGAGACCAACCCCCACCTCTCTGCACCCTCCTGGCAGGGCAGGGGAGGTGGGGAGAAGGTCTCCCCTCAGCCTCCTCTTCTCCAGGCTGAACACCCCCAGCTCCCTCAGCCGCCCCTCGGAAGGTTTGCTGCTCTCCAGCCCCTTCCCCAGCCTGGCTGCCCTTCCCTGGACTCGCTCCAGGGCCTCCATGTCTGTCTGAGAGTGAGGGGCCCAAACCTGACCCCAGCACTCGAGCTGCAGCCTCCCCAGTGCCCAGTGTGGGGGCACAATCCCTGCCCTGGCCCTGCGGCCACGCTGGGGCTGACACAAGCCCAGATGCCGTTGGGCTTCCTGGCCCCCCGGGCACGCTGCCGGCTCACGGTCAGGCCCAGGCACCCAACACCCCCAGGCCCTTCTCCCCAGCAGCTCTCCAGCCGCTCTGCCCCAGCCTGTAGCTCTGCTCGGGGTCGTTATGTCCCTTGTGCAGCACTCTGCCCTTGGCCTTGTTCAACCTCATCCTGCTGGTCTCAGCCCCTGGATCCAGCCTGGCCAGACCCCTCTGAAGATTCTCCCTACCCTCAGGCAGATCCACATGTTCTCCCAGCTTAGTGTCCTCTGCAAACTTAGGGAACAATTGATCCCTTCACCCAGGTCACTGGTAAAGCCATTGAGCAGGCCTGGCCCCAGGACTGAGCCCTGGGCAGCACCACTTGCAACTGGTGTTCAGGTCTGATGACTAGTTATCTATTCATCTGAGTAACCACTGGCTGGTTCCAGTTCTCCAAATCCACAATTGTTCCTCTGTGCTTGCCAACCCCAAGCACAGATCTCCTCTCCAGGGACACCAACAGCATCACGAGACTGGTGCACATGGCTGGAAGCATTTCACAGGCCCCAGCAGCTTCTCCCACATCTTGACCGCTGTCATTTTAAAAATGCAAAAACAAGACCTCAGAAGCTCCAAGGAAAACCAACAGCAGCGACCTGCTGCACTCAAAGGCAGCGACTCATGGGTGATAAGAGGGCCTGCCACTCTGCAGTCACACGGGGTCAAAGCACCCAGTCCAAGCCTGACAACTTTAATTACAATCAACAGTGCAGTTGCTTCAGTCACCTTCAATCCTCCTTCGCTCCTGTGGCCCCACAAAACACGTTTCCTGCCAGAGAGCCCCCAAACACCCTTTGCCATCTGCCACCCTCCTGCTTGAGGTGTTGAAGCTGCAGAGAGGGCCCAGCCAGCAGCACTGGTGGCCCCTTGGGAAAAGTGTTTCTGCACTGTGCGTGTTCAGGGGAAAAGAAAAATGCCACCTTTGGGTTTCTCCCCTCGATGTGGTCCCCACTGCACAAGGCAGGCGAGGCAGGTGGTGCTGGTACCCAGTATAGGTGGTACAGGGCATCTCGGATCGTGCTGGTACCCAATATAGGTGGTACAGGGCATCTCAGATGGCGCTGATACCCCATACAGGTGGGCACCGCACATCGTACAGGGCATCTCCCATGCAGCAGTACTGCAGCCCAGCCCGCTGACAACACCCGGTCCAGAGGGACCCAGGCTCAGCCCTGCATCTTCCCACCTGACAGATACCTGCAGACCTCCAGATCAGCAAGGCATTAATTTTGTGTCTCAGGAATCACCGTTTCAGCTATGTGATCTTTAGCTTTACTGCTTCCTATATTGATTTCAACTGTAGCCAAAGTACCTCTTCCCCTGCACACTGCTGTGTACCCTATGGAGAGGAAAATAACTCTCTTTACAGCCTGCTGCCAGAGCAGCGTGGCACAGGCCAGCTCAGCGCTCATCTTGCAGGCTGCAGAGCCCTGCAGACCCACCTGCCAGTGCCTGGGATCACTGGCAGGCTTCTGTTCCTCCTCAAACGCACTGAAAGTCCCTTTCACTTCACATCCTCACATTTCTTCCACAGAGGGATCTCACACCTAAACTAAAGCAACCATGAATTTGTATTTCCACTGGTGTGTAAGGATTGTTTCCCAGGCAGTGCACCTCCCTGGGAGCGTAAAGGGGACGCAGGGGATGGAGCCTCTGAAGTGTTCTTTGCTCAGCAAGCTAAATCCTTGCTGTTTGTCTCAGCTCAGGCTGTTCTGCCATCGGGTACCGACGCTCGAGGTGTGGATGAGCTTCCCTAGGGATACAGGACACCATCCTGCAGTCGAGTGGGAAACAGAAGAGTTAACGCTGACCGAGTGTCTCATCCCCACACTAGTGGCTCAGCACCACGCTCAGCACTGGCAGCGCTGCTGCTGCTGCTCCTGTTCTATCTTTACGTGTCTGCAACAAATCACTTGTGAAGCACGTCAGCGCCAGTCACTTCTGAGAGCCGCTCAGCCCCGGCACGGCGCGTGGGAGGGTTTTGTCACAACACACCATGATAACTAAAGACTCTGCTTTCAAACACCTGGAACCCAGATCCAAACACGGGTTGAGAGCTTGAAATATTAAAGGAGAGTAAGAGGGAATGTCAGGAACAAACAGGTGCCCTCCCTGCGCCTGGGGAGCAGAATCATGGAATCCCAGACTGGTCTGGGTTGGAAGGGACCCCAAGGGTCACAGAGTTCCAACCCCCCTGTCACAGGCAGGGCCACCAACCTCCAGGCCTGGAAGCTACACAAGGTTGCCCAGGGCCCCATCCAGCCTGGCCATAAAGGGGATGCTGAAGGAAAATGGGAGCTGCAGGGACTTCTCCTGGAGATGGCTCAGGTAGCAGCAATGTTTGGCTACTTTTATTCCACGTATGCTTAACGTGACATCCCTGGTGCCCCTCCATTACAGGTGACCTCAGGGTCTCACCCCTGACGCATTTTACCACTGCTCTGAAAGCACCTTTGAACTCGGGTTATTTTTAGCCAGAAACAGGACTCCAGCACAGGGGCACCGTGGAAGGGAGCTGTGCAGGAGGCTTCTCCTGCTCTGCTGCCACTGCTCTTTAGCAATAGATGCTGACACCGGGAGTGCATTAAAAATAATGTCGAGCCATTACCGCTGACAGCAGCGTAGTAACGCGGAGCCATTTAGTCTGCGCCGGGTTCCCGGAGCATGGCTGTGATTAAGCTGCCCTGCTGAGCCTGTGTCGTGCTGTGGGGGTGAGAAGGCACACAAACCCCCCACCCCGCAGCACCAACATCCACGCACCCCCTCCACATACAATGCATGGCCACGTTTGCTCAACTGCTCCTAGCACTACCTGGGTACTGAGGCCAGACGCAGGGCTGTAGGTGCCCATACAAAACCCAGAGCGGTGCCTTCGTGCTCTTAGGAAATAAACCACAAAAAAGCTTTCATTAGCCCCATTTCTTTCCCTTTTTTTTTCTTCCCAAGCCAAGGTTCTCCTACCAAACACCAGCACAATCTGCAGGGGAAGGGGATAGGAATGACAGGTCAGACATCCCGTCCTCCCGCGCCCTCTGAAGCTGTCATAGGTTGCTCTCAATAAAGCAAGCCAAGACTTGCCAGGTAAGCAGCAGTGATGGCAGCACAGAGGAGAGAGGACAAACATTAAGCATCCCCTTGGGAATCAGCAGGCTCCCTGACACACACAAGCCCTGCACCATCTCCGTTTCCAGCTGAAGAACATCCTTTCCGCTCCTCCATCCGGGAAATGCCCATGGCATCTAATGCAGGCAGCTGGCACCAGACATGGGGTATTCCAGCTCCTCGTGTTCAAGTGCAGCATTTACTTCGTTAAACAGACTATGTGCTCTTCCACTGCATTAATATTTCAGACACAGGATTGCCTTTCTGAGCGCACGCATCTCGGTCCTTAAGGCGCTAACGTGCCAGTAGTAAACAATGTTTATTATTCCTTCAGATGAGCCATCATTTTATGCAGTTTCCCAGAGAAGGATGGCCCAACTGGAAGCAGATTAACCCGAGCACCACTCCAGCCTTTCACAGACAAGGAGTATTGATGAGGCTGTCGATACCGCTCGCCTGCTTCGCTCCGGAGACAGGGTGAGAAATTCCAGAGAGCGCTCAAGCTCCGGAGATGAGCCAAAGGGCACGGCACTTTATTTGTTCTCCCCAGTTTCCTCTGCGTTTGAATTTTAATACACTTTGCCTCTGCCCTCCCCCTGCAGCTCAGGCTCCACCACCAGCGTTTAAGCATCATTCCTTCATCTCACAAGGTGAACCAACATTCGCCCGGTACCTTCCTGGGCATATTTCTTCATATGAAATAAAAAAGCAAAGCAACATCTGAACACCTGAAGCAATAAAGATTACAATGGAGAAAAGTGTTATAGCGGCTTAAGGAGCAAATGTGGTGATGAATATGCAGCTCAGGGTGGAATCTGAGAGAGGCTTTGCATATTTGGTAATTTTCCTGCAGGATTTTCAAGGAGAGACTTGAAAATAAATTGTAGCATCTTCCTAATGGCTGCAAACACATCTATATAGAGATGAGGACTGGGAGGTAACTAAGAAAGCTTAGCTTTTGAAATTTACAGAGCAGCTCGCCCGAAGTGATTGATACAGCCCCTCTCAAAGGTAGGGCTGGAAGGAAGCATTAAATTACAGGTGATCCTGAGAGCATCCAGCAACGAGAGGCTTCCCACTCCAGAGGAAGGGCACAGGCAGAAATACTGAGAAGCGAAAAAAAAAGCCACTCATCCCTGGGGCACAGACACATTGCAGCAAGCACAATACATTCTGTTTTCCTCCTCCTCCTCCTGTTTCTCAAGCACTCAAGTGGCACCGGCCACTTCCCAAATCACTGCTGCCCTCTGGCCCTCTTGGAATCCTCCTGGGCTCCTCCCCATGCAGAGGACCGCAGCCCTGGCTAGGGGCTGGTAAAGCAGCCACCCAACTGCAAGAGCTTCTGATCCTAGGGCAGCAGCCTCAGTTATGCCTTTGCAATGCCTTTGAGGGGACAAACAGCATTTGAATAGTGATGCTTTGATGATAAAAAGCCTGATGCAAGATCGAGTGCAAACCATGTGCTCTGAATCCCACCCTTATGACGCTCCTCAGAACAGGCTCTGCGTGAAAGGTGCAGGCTCTGGGTAGCTGCCTTCTGGTTCTCCCACCCACAGATGTCATTTAAAAACAACAACAACAACAACCACCACAAAAATAATCACTCCTTTCATATCAAAGTTGTGCTTGAAAGACACGCACCGGCTGTGCCTTCAAAGCTGAGCTAAACGGCCGATGGCTGTGAGACACTGCCCGTCTCCCTGGCTGGCACAGAATGTGCCCCAGGAGGAAGGTGCCAGTAGACATGCCCCTCGAGATGCAGCTGACCCTGCATCCCATCACCCACAGCCCCAGGAGGAGGCGGCTGAGGAAGGAGCAGCCGTGACACAGCATGGGCATCCTTCTGCTCCACGCACGCCGTGGGAGCCGGCTGATGTTGGCACCAATTAAAGAGGCTCAGGAGATGCTGGTCCCAACCTCGTGCAGACCAAGTGTCCCATTTGGAAGGGGTCTGCCAGCACCCTCCCACCCAACAGCGAGCAAGAGAGGAGGTTTGAAAACCCCTCCCCTCCCTACAGCACTGCGCAGTTGGGTACCACCTGCCCGACAGCCTGGAGCGTGTTGCATCCTCCTGCCCTTTTTTGTGATCCTTTATCTCATCAGCCATCCCCTTTCATCCTTGTTCCTCCCGTGGGGGACAGGGAGAGCAGAAAGCTTGGCACATCACAGAGGTACAGCGAGCTACCACCTAGCAGGAATTTTATCAAGCATCCCTATTTGGATGCTTTAACTCCAGTAGCAGAAAGGGGAAGGGAGTTTTCTGATACTTCAGGGGACAAATTAACATATTAATTTGCTTGGAGAATTAAAATATTCAAGTGCATGATCTTTTGGGCATTGGCAACAACCAGTAAGGTCTGTCTCATCTCTTTCTCACCGCTGCATGGAAGCAAACCGGTGTCTTTAAAGCAACCTCCTGCGATCCTCAGCAGCACAGCATGCAGAGAGCTCGTTAAGGCATTTTCTCATTTAAGCACCTGCAACTTCATTACAAGTCGATATCCCAAGGCCAGCTACTCAGATCAGCTCCGCTCTGGAGCAAGCCCTGGACCTGAGAGCAGTACCTTTCCCAAGGATGGAGAGCAGAGTGAAGGCACAGCAGACACACCACACAAAGCCAGGGATGCAGTTGCACAAAGCACATAAAACAAGGGCAGTATTTTGCTGTGTGTCAAGTTGGGAGCAAAAATATGCTGCAAACACTCTGATTCTTTTGTCATTTTTTTCCACTACACTTACCCTCAGAAATAATACCACTTAATATTGCACGACTGACATCAAATTATTATTTTTTATTTTATTCCTGGCAAAGAAGTAGCACAGGAGAAAGAAGAGTTATTGGTTGATGATTTGGAGAAGGAGACAGTGATTGGAACCGACTATTCCTGCTTGGCAAGATAAAAACATCCCCCTTTCATACGCTGTTTCCTTCTATTTTCTTACAGAGAAATGTCTTATTTTGCATGCACAAAGGAGCCAAGATCTCAGAGCCCAGCACAAAGGCTGCAGATCTTACTCAGCTGCGTGAGAGAGGCAGCAGATAAATTCCCTTTCTCTCTAAGCTCTGGCTTGGTGAGGGTAAGGGCATTGCTGACCAAAACAAGCCACACTGCAGAGGAAGATGTGGTACCAGCACTGTCCAGGAGCTTGGCATCGCTGCTTTCCAGGGTGGTGGTCTGCAGGTGCCTTCACCAGCTCCCAGCGTTCAGCTCAGTGTGCTCATTTGCTCACCCTTTGCACGGCCCCCCAGCACGTGCAGAGCCCCCCAGCACCACCACCAAGCTCCACCAGTACCCAAGGGCAGCCAGGCTGGTCCCAGTCTCCCCCTCCCCATCGTCAGCTCCCCTCTTCAGGAAACCAAAGCGGGGATGATCCAGGCAGCACAAGGAGTTTCCCAGCACAGCTCTCTGGATCCTGAGTGGAAAGGCTCATCATCTACTTGGATTAGGCTGGATGAGCCACACCAGTAGTGGGGTTTGGGGTTTGTGGTGTTTCACCCTTCCCTGTGAAGGTCAAGCCAATAAAAATAGAAAGTCCTGCTCTGCACAGGAGGGGTTGTTCCATTTATTTGCAGAAAATCTAGTCTGAAGTTGTCATTTTGACCCCAGAATCCTTTTCAAAGGAAAGAAAAGTGTGAAAATTGTGACCAGTGACTTTTTAATTAGGAAGAAACAGCAAACTTTACATTGCTGCTATTAACTAATTGGCTTGCAGCAAAAGGGCTGCTGGTTTCAGGCAGGATGGAGCTCAGGTACATTCAGCACCAGAGATTGGTAAAGAAGAGTCACGCCAGGAATCCTGATGTTAGAAAAGTGAATAACTGCACCCCAGACTTGATCTGCTCATCTTACTGGGGGTGAGAAACCCCTTGGGAGCAGGTGCCAGGCAGACAGGACAGCCTGCTGTGTTCACAGGCAGATGCTGCGACCAAACCCTTCTCAAACAGCGTCAGAGCGAGACCTACTTGGGAGAAATAATTCACCAGTAAGTGTCTGTGCTTAACGTGTCAGTCCAATCACACACTCCTTGTCTAGAAAAAAAGAGGCTGAGTTCACCTAAGGGGAGGCTCAGGATGAATTCTTTGCTCAGGTCCCTGGGAACCCCGTCCAGCTCGCATCGCAAGGAGCCCGAGCGCTGCAGAGCGGCTTTCCGTTCGCATCAGCAGTCAAAGCACATGGAGTCGGGACCTCCCCCGCAAGGCTCGATGCTGCACCGAGCTGCTGGCAGCCCCAGCATCCAGGGAGAGAAACATCCAGGGCACGGCTCTGCTGCCCCAGTGAGACCTCCTCGGGAGGAACCTCCTTCCCCGTAAGCATTTGGGGCAGGTTTTCAGCCCTCTCCCTGTGTCTGTGGGTTTCTCAGGACCCAGGAGTGGGGAGGATGCGGGATGTGCTCCACAGTGGTGACCTGTGGACGGTCCAAAGCACTGAAGCTCCCCACTGAGAGCAGAGGCTGCTGTGAGGACACAGCAGAGCTGCAGGCAGAGGCACTTTCACAGCCTCAGGGGCCACCAGAGACCCCCAGATTGGGGATGGGCTGGTCCCCCCCGCCCAGTCGCGCTCTCCATCCCTCTGCTTTGCATTACACAACCCAGCAGGCAAGGCTCTGTAATGACACCGTTGTGCTGAACGTCTAGCAAGTCTGCTGGGATTTCACAGGGGATGACAAACGAGCACACCACCTCACACTAAAATATACAACGGAAAACAATGTTGTTTTCCACATTTCAAAAACATCTGCTATGTATTAACGATTCAGCTCATACCTGCGACTACGGCGCAGAAGGAAAGAGATTGGCTGAGCACCCCATCGCTCCCAGTCACCGCTCCTGTTCCTGCAGCAAGGCTTCTGCCTCCTGTAGACAAAATTTGGCATCTGCATCGCCCTCGATCAAGATCTTGAAGGTGTCCCTAGAACTGCAGCCTTAGATAGCGCAGCAGCAGCCAGGGATCTCTGTTGCAGGCTGAGGGAAGCCAGCAGAGCACTCAAGGGACTCACCAAAACAGCCATGTCAAGCGCCCTTAACACAGCACAGCATCCTTGAATACTGCACACTGGAGAAGCTTCTCATACATCTCCACTGGCCACACAGATGTCTGTCTGCCCACTGCCCAGCACTTGAATCAGAGAAAAAGTTTGGGGAAACTTCATCTTCCAGGCTCTTAGCACAGATTCTGCTCTTGGTGAAATACTGCGGACACCAACAGCGTAACCCCAAAGCAGGGGTGAACTCAGAAGCCCCTCAGCCCCAGGCTCTTCACCAGCAGCCACAGCCCCTCTCCACGATGAGGATTCGCTCCGCAGAGCTGCAGAACTGCTCCATGCACGTATCCCACACCCCAGGGAGCCGGGAACAAGACCCAGACAGGCAGCAGGTTTCCTTTCTTGAAGGATTTCACAGCAGCATATCCCTCAGTAATTCCCTCCCCTTGCTTAATTGGAATTTATTTAATTTTGTTTTGAAGATATTCAGTGCCGTTAATTGCTGTTCTAACGTGTCTCTAATAATAGATCCTTTCTAATTGTTTATTGCTTGCCTACCTCTTAAGTGCTTAAATACACTGGCAAATACTAATCTATTCTCTGTGCAATCAGTGGTTCCTACTCAGCAAGGCATAGCACAGCGCATCTAATAGAAAAACTAGAGTTCGTTTGGCTGAACTCCTAATTGACCTCCTTGCTAGCTGTGTTCCTTTGAAAACGAGCTTTCAGTCATGTTCAAATTGCAGCCTGACTTTGCAAATTTAGGCAAAGGGGGAAAAAAACCAACCCAACCCAGACACGCAGGGGGGCAGCATCGCGGTGACGCTGGTTATGGAATAAGACGCCGCCAGTAAATAAACTGTCTATTGAATAGTGAGTTTTCCAAGAGGAACTTTAAAAGCTGGGGTGAACTACTCGCTGGGAGCACAGCACCCAATGCCACCCTGTAAAAACATGTGGCTGGAGGAGCTAGCAGCTGGATGGAGGGGTTATAAACCGACGGAGTCCCCACTGAGCATCCTACCTCGTAATGGGCCACGCGCTGGGACTCGGATATTAGCTGAGCGCTGCACACTTTGCAGTAGCTTTCTGTGAATAACTCCTGGTCGACGTCAGACGATTTCATCTGTTGGTAACAGGGAAGAGACAAGAAGCAGCATCAGTCACGGGAGGCAGGCAGTGTGGCAGGCCCTACAGAGACATGGTGAAGCAATGCTTGAGTCGAGCGGTTCCCATCGGCCGGAGGGAACAAACCTGTTATAAATGATTTGGTCCCCAACAGGATTTTAACCAAATTGAACAATTCATTAAAGGAATAAAAGGCAGCAAAGGGTGCTGGGGTGCACAGGCAGCACCGGGTGCGCCGCGAGTCTCCGCGCCACCAAGATGCATCCCTAACAGTCCCAGTCCCTGGTTTATAGACCTTCCAGGGGTAACACAGCCCACAGGCTTAAACTGACAGGCTGGAGTGCTGCCAGGCTACCCCCACAAGACATAACAACCATGTACATCTTAAACTGACATGCTGGAGTGCCAGGCAGCCCCCCCAAGACATCCTGTAGGTGAGCTTTAGCTTTTGTTTTGCCTGATCAGGCAGCTGGTTCTGCAGACTCAGGTGCCTTCCTCTGCTTCCTCCCTTCTTCTTCTTTATCACCTCCTTCTCAGAGACAAGTTGTTTCTCCTGAGGTATCACAGTGCACACAATGTGCNAACCCAACCTTGTGCAGATCACAGAATCACAGAATCACAGGGGTTGGAAGGGACCTCAAGAGATCATCGGCTCCAACCCCCTGCCAAAGCAGCTCCCCAGCTCATATTGCACAGATAGGCGTTCAGATAGGTCTTGAATCTCTCCAGAGAAGGAGACTCCACCACCTCCCTGGGCAGCCTATTCCAGTGCTCTGTCACCCTCATGCACATGTGAAACACAGACTATCCCCCACCCTGCTCCCTGGCTGCAATTCGGTGTGCCCAAGTGCCCAACCAGCCTGTGCTGAGCGATCAGTCCTCACCACCAGCTGGAACCCAGTGGCATTTCCCCAGAGAAACGTGCCCAAGCTGTGGGACACCCTTGGCCACAGACATGAGAGGATTCCTCAGCTGCTCTGCCATCACACTCTGAGCTGAGCTGTAAATAGCTATTCCTCTCCATTACCTCCTGCATCACAAACGCCACATCCATAACGTAGCATCACTCGCGGCACGGAACACCCTGAACTGTTTGTTACACAACATGAAAGAGCCAATAAAGAGCCTTCCATAAAACACCTGTATCATTACAACCCGGAGGAAGGTGCTTGTAAGCTGGAAGGGTGAACTGCTGCATTGCTCAGTTGACATGGGAGGAAATTGCTTGGGAGAGTCACTGGGCTGGGCTGTTCTCCAGCAGCTGTTTAAATACCTGTGTGCTCCCCACAGCTTCCACTGAGGATGCCTGCACCCCCACGAAGAGCCCGCGATGTCGTGGCTGCAGGGATACTTCAGGTCTCTGCTCACACCTTCTCATCACACAAACAACTGCAGGTCCCAGCTCCGGACCAGTAAACAAGATGCTTACTGGGAATGTTGAGGCTTATGGAAGACTGAGCCCAGGCAGAGCCAGAAAACATGAGAAGTAGCTTCACATCAGGGGTATTTGAAACCAAAAGTCCTCAGTGCAATTCAAGAGGGAAAGAGAGGACGATGCCTTCTGACTACTGCCAAGATGAAGCCTATTAATTCACAACCATAATGAGGACTGGTGATACAGAGTTTAATAGAGTTTATTCTGCTGATCAGGAAGAAAAACAACACAGAAAGGAAAAGGAAAACCATCAGGTGGAGAAAAACCTGCCATTGCTGGGCTGTGTCACAAGGCTCGGGGCAGTGCTGGCTCTGTCTCAGGGTTGGGGGCATCCCAGACTCCCTCCCCCAGATGCCATCCCTCTGGCTTGGGGAATGATGCTTTCTGTGCACAGCTGCCAGCCAGCCCGCAGCAAGAGCTGCTGAGCTGGAGGTGGCTGCACCGACCCCCCACCAAACACGCTGCAGAACCTCCCAGGTATGAAGATCCCTGAGCATCTTATAAAACCAAGCAGCTGCATCAGCTCCAAAAGCTCCCAGCCTGGAGAGAGCAACTTGCCCCCCTGCTCCAGGAAAAGGTTTATCTGGGTGTCAGTGCTCTACCAAAGCAACTGAGAGCTCCACTGCCAGTGCCCTTGCTGTTTGAGTCTGCAAAGCCACTTGCTCCTTTCCTCTTGTTTAATCTTCATTCACTCTGCCTAGAGAAACATTCAAAGGCACCAAAAGACCCTTTCATGAGTACAAGTAGTGTTGCAAAATTGCATCAAAGACAAAATGAGGCGGAGGGAAGAAATCTCACTTAAATACAACAGGTTGACACAGCAAACCAAAGAATCTCATTAAACACCAACCCAGCAATTAAGACAGAGGCAGGTAATATTGCCCTCATTTGCATGCAGTCTGCAACGCTCCCGGTATAAACTCTCATTGCAAAAATCAGAGCAAGTCAAAAGCTGCTCAGTGTTAGCTTAGCCCTTCCCACCCTGATAATAGGTCCAAAGCCCATCCTGCCTGAGGCTGATACAAACCCAGGGAGCTGCCTGTGCCCCTGTACGGCAGCAGGGGTTAAACAGCCTTACCCAGGAGCAGGATTTAACATCACCTCTCTAAGCAGTGACTTCTGATCCAGGTATAGAGTTTGTTACCCTCAGTATCACCTGTTTCACGCACTGTTGGTAACTACACAAGGATGTATCACATCACAACGGGTGAGGATGGTTATCGTGCTGACAGCAGAAGCCTTACGTGGCATGATCCACATGGAACTAGCAGAGATACCTGCTAAAGCCTCTGGAGCAGCAGACCCTCAAGAAACACATCGAGAGAGCAGTTCCAGCCTGCACGTGGAGGGAGCATCCTTGCTGTGCCATCCCCCCACCCCGTGGCACTCAGCACCCGTGGGTCCCACGCTGCTGCACAGCACCACAGGAAGCAGGAAGCAAAGCCAGGTATTGCTCTTTAATAGTGAGGAGGAGGACAGCGAGGCAGGAGAGGGATGGGGATTAGGGGGAACAGGAGAATAAATGGAAGCAAAGCCTCCTTCGTGCTTTTGCAATGAATAAATTGGGCTGAACTGCAGGGAGGATCCCAGCATATATAAGTTTGGCTGCTTAAAATAATTAGAAGGCTCTGGTAACAATAACGGCTCTGGGCAAACCTTATTACAAGGGGTTTGACAAAAATAAGCACATCCCTGAGCAGAGCCTGGCTCTGTCCTCCTGACTCTCACCCTTTATGTATTTATAAACATTAATGAAGTCACCCCTCAGTCTCCTCTTCACCAGGCTGAAGAGGCCCAGCTCCCTCAGCCTCTCCTCACAAGGAAGGGGTTCCACTCCCTCCATCCTCTCAGTGCCCCTGCGCTGGGCTCAAGGAGTTCTGTGTCCTTCTTGAGCTGAGAGGCCCAGAGCTGGACCCAATATTCCAGGTGTGGCCCCACCAGGGCAGAACAGAGGGGGAGAAGGACCTCTCCTGACCTACTAGCCACCCCCCTTCTAACACACCCCAGGATGCCACCGGCCGCCTTAGCCACGAGGGCGCAGTGCTGGCTCATGGCACCATGTGCCTCCAGGATGCTGGAGGAGGACCACAGATGCTAATCAAGAAAGGGAGTGTTCCCTGCACACTCTCAGAGGCTTATCTTGCTGAGAGGCAAAGAATTAACATGCAATCCATAGCCTCAGGCTGGACTCAGGCTGTTCAGCTGAGCAGAAGCACTTGGTCTGCTCACCAAGGTCTAGATACCTAAAACTTTTGGTTTCCTGCTCCTCAGGTGGGGACACAGACAGCGGGGCCTCCACCACAAACACCCATCGCATTGTCTCCTTGCAGGTTTATTATTTACTGGCTCTTGTGCTGGCACTCAAGTGTCAACACCTCCCTCCGCCTTCGGATCAGTAACCCCTGCACATGTCAGCTCAGCATCTCCAGGAACAGCAAACCATGTCATCAGAGACTTCATTTTAAATACCTCGTGCCATATGGCCACAGCTCTTCCCAGCAGCTTCAGTGCCTCTAACAGCTTAATGAAAATCAATTTGATGGGGCTGACTCCAGTTTTTGGCAAGTGCTGGAAAGATGCTAACTAAGTTGCATTGAATTTTAGAGGACAGCACTCCATGTATTGACACCAGAGACACCTTCAAAGCCAAATTCCTTTTTAAGGATGTTTTGCACCAGTTGGATCCCACCAGACACGGGCACGTGTGGAACCTGTGCTCATCACAGAGAGCAATGGAAGCACCCCTGCAATAAATGCTTTCACAATCCCAACCCAGCCAGGGCAGGACTGCAGCGGGACCCTCAGCGAGGTCTAGAGCAGCAGCTTTAGGATGGGTGCGAGCTGCAGCCACCCTCAGCTGCC
>VZTU01024039.1:98334-112111 GCA_013400835.1 Zapornia atra
CTCCCGGGCCCTGCAGGGCGCCACGGCCCCAGCAGCCCCCCGCCGCATCCAGCTCCTATACCGGCAGCAACAGCTTTCCCAGGACAGAATCCCGCTGCCGAGGCAGGCCCGGGGCTTGGGATGGAGGGGTTTGAAAGGACGAGATGCCTGGCCCAGCGGGTCCGACAGGGATCTCCCCCGGTGTGAAAACACAAGGATGAGCCAATCCGATTTGCAGGNTGATGCCCTGATTTTAATGCCCTGGCCCAATGGAGCAAGTACGCTTGGTGCTGCAGGCACACCCCACCCCTAGCACTGAGGGGCTGCAGGAGCCCCCTGCGCAGGAATGAAGGGCAGCAACAGCTTCCTCATGGCAGCAGCCTGAGGAGAGCAGATGCCAAGTGGAATAAGACAGGTCCATCTTCACCCAAAGTGCAGCCACGGCCCTCCCAGGCAGGGCTGGTGGGATGCAGAAGCCCATGAACAAGTGCCCGAGGCCAGGGGCAGAGCAGAGGGCAAGTCAGTGAACAGGGGAAGGGGAAATGGGGGGGATGAAGACCCTCACAAACCATACGTGATGAGGAGACAGTCCCTAAGACACCCAGGCGCCTGCAATGCACAGCCAGGCTTACACCAAAGCAGTTTGCCTGCTCTGAAATCCAGTAACAGCCAAGCCCAGAGGAGGTTTCCTCAATTTTGTGCACAGTATCCTCCAGGCAAAGCTGCTCCAGAGTTCAGTCTGAAGGTCCTGAAAACCAGGGTGCAGACGAGCTCAACCCCATTCACCATCCCCCTGCCAACGCAACACTTCAGAGGCAGTGTCATCTCCCTGCCCTCCTTCTGCCTACAACGAAAGGAGGGCGAGGACCAGCCTGGTACCACGCAGAGTGTGCCCCAGCTTCGCTGAATCGGCAGGCACCTCCTCTGCCAGCACCCCAGCCCTACAGCTTGCAGGTTAGATAAGAAAGGGGGACGTGATGGAGCAGAAAGGGGTTGTGCTCCAAGCTGGGTGAGGTGACCTTTCCAGCCCACGATGCACACCACCTGGAGAAAGGTGTTTAATCCAGCTCTGCTTCCCCTCCCGCTGTCCCCATCACGTTGCTCAGCAGGGATGAGAGTGCTGGGTCTCTGCAGGGGAGGAGAGATGGCTCAAGGGTCTCTGCAGCTCAAGGTAATAAGGGGTTGCATCCTGCAGGAGCTGAGGGATACTCATCCCTCATGCTGAGAGGTGGAAAGGCTCCTTTATACCTTCACTTCCAACACCAGTTAAGGCCAAGCAGGCTGCGTTCCCCCTCGAGCAGTAGGACGAGCCTTTAAACTCAAAAAGGGGAGATTTAGGTTAGATATTAGGAAAAAATTCCTCACTCTGAGGGTGGTGAGACACTGGCTGAGGTGGCTCAGAGATGAGGTGGAGGTCCCATCCCTGGAGACATCCAAACTCAGGCTCGATGGGGCTCTGAGCAACCTGTTCTAGTGAAGATGTCCCTGCTCACTGCAGGGTGGGACTAGATGGGCTCTAAAGGCCCCTTCCAACCTTACACATTTTCTGATTCTATGAACATCTGGCTAATCAAAGCCATTACTGGCCACCCCCTTTTCCCACGAAAGAGCCCCATTCACCAGGTATCATTAAAATCTGACTGGTACCCTGGGTGAGAGGTCTGCAGCACTGAGAGCTCAGTTAGAGCTGATGGCCAGTAAGGATGGGGGAGTGTGTCTGGGGGACACCTAGTCCATCGAGTCGATTCGTTTCTATCTAATACATTTCACAGGCAGTCTCAAGGATTTTGATTGTGCAAGGCAGCTGGCTGAGCCACACCGCTGCACTTTTCCTAGTGGCTATCTAGACCCTCCCCTAGGTGGTGAAAGGGTCTTCAAATCACCACAGAAATGTTGGAAAGAAAAGACTTCACCAGCAATTTCTCCATTTCCAGCTTAATCTGCTTGACGGCGGTTTTACCAACTATCTGAGCTGTGATGCTTCGGGATCCTGCTTGGCTCTTTAGCCATAAAAAAAAAATGACTGCTAAGGAACATTTAAGCCTCCAAAATTGACACAAACTCCTTAGAGCTGCCACCTGGAGCCTCAGATACTTCAGTGCTAAGAAGGGCAGATCAGACAATATTTGCAGCGATGCAGCTGCCATCCAGTGAAGAGATATTTCTTCAATCCCTTCCTCACTTTTCTTGGCTTTTTAGGATTATATAATTCCCAGGAGCATCCCATGCTCCCTTGTAACGGCAGCATCAGCACCAGAAATGTTGGAAATAACTTCCAAATCACTAAATCCTTTAGAATTCCTCCCAGCGCACCCTCCCGCCGTCTCGCACGCTCAGCCCATCTGTCGCAGAGCTCTAGCTGCCTTCCTCAGCATCCTCCTGCGGCTCCCTGGCCCAGGGAGCATTTTGGGGTGCCAACAGTCCCCCAGCCAGCAGAAAGGGACATGAGAGGCCGTTTACTCTCTGTGAACGGCCGCTGATACAGCTGTGAGCACCCTGTCACCCCAAACACTGGGGACAGCCTGGGCCCATCCAGAGACTGAGCTCTGCACTCCAGGCTCCCTGAGGTCTCCCTGACAGCCTGGCAGCATCCCCAAGCTCAGTGTGCCAGCACAGCACAGCTCCTGGGGGTGTCACATGAGTCTCCCCTGATAAAAAACCCACCCCTTTGAGCAGAAGCCTCTTGCAGACAACAACAGTGAGTCATTCTTCTCTGCCCTCCTTCATGCCAAAGGCAAAGCTGCCCCATGGCTCTCCCCAGTACACTTGGGCAGCCCTGGCTTTGAACAAAGTGCAGCACCAGAAAATTCAGCTTTCACTCCACCCCAGCACCCTGCCAGGGCTTGGGAATGTGTTTGCTGGCCCTGAGCTGGGCTAACTTTGGAGCAACCTGAATCACATCAAAACAAGGAGCTGTAAAGCAGCAGCTATGATTGATTAATCACAGTAGTGAAGCTGAAGGGTTTGATCATTTTCAAAAGCTCTTTAACATCTTATTCTCCAAAGGAGAGGTTACCACAGCCACAGAACAAAGCAGAGCACAAACTGGAGACGCTTCCTCCTGGGAAAGGCTCTGGGCAGGCTGTGCCTCTGGGAAGCTGGAGATCAGGACAGAGTGAAACAGCCTGACTGACATCTCGGGACGGTTCTTGAGATGTTCAGCACGTGCAGCCTGCATGAGGAGACCGCTCACCAGCATGCATGGCCTGACCCTGCACAGCCTGCAAGCCGGTTTATGACGGACGGTGAGCCAGCCTGGTCAGCCCAGGTGGACACTGTCTGAGAGACCTCTTTGCTCTCACAGCTCATCACCACACACACATCCTCACTGCTGAGAGAGCTGCCCAGGACTGGAGCAGGCACAGCCCCTGCTAGAAATCCCAACCTGCAAAGGGCATCAGTCACTCCCTGCCTCAAGAGGGAGGCACAAATCTTCCTTTGCTCGCGGGCAGGTGCTGACAGCCCCACAGCCAAGTGAAGAATTGAGTTACCCACCCAGAGGAAGCTCACCCTTCCTCTCTCATGCATAGCAGCCATGAAATATCTCATGTTCTTTGTATTTTTATGGGAACACTACATTTTTCCCTTCCAAAAAGAAAAAATAATACCCATTTCTCTCTAATTTGACTCTGGTGGGCAGTCACATTGATTCATTTGCCTCTTTCACCAGCCCTGCTTCTTCCCAAAGGCCAAGCTGAGCGCTGTTGGCAGCAAGAGCCTCTGTACAGTAACCATCACCCCCCCCAATTAATTCCCCCAATTAAATATGGAACAGTTATCTGGTCAGCAGTTAATTGGCATAAACATCAGGGTGTGCAGTGAGCCAAGCCCCTGCAGTGGTGCTAAAGGAACAGCCCTCGCATCACACGGTCCTGCAGCACAGGGGCCTGAGGAGCAGGGGGATGGATGCACCCTCTGAGTCAGGGACAGCAGCAAGGACAGCTAAAGACACCTCCCTGGTACCCAGGAGCTTTTGAGCTTGCATCCTTGCATTCAGCTCTGTGCTGGCAGCAGGAGCACCTCTCTCCAGGCAGATTCCTCTCTGTATCAGCACAGTCTAGATACAAGAACCGGTCACTCAACTCATGAATGTTCTCACTTGCCTAAGCATGTCAAACGTGGCCACACTGGGCCAGCTTACAGCCTACTTAATGAATGGTTGGTATTTCCATGGCATTTCATGCTTCCAGGCTGGTGTAATTCCCTGGAGTCCTGCAGCAACCCTCACGGAGCAGATGCAGGCTACAGAGATAGACAATGCAAATGCAAAAGCCCCAAAGAGGAGAGAGGTGTCTGAGTTGCCCTTCCCCTTCCCTCTCTCCGGAGGATGAGCCCTGTGCTGCTCCAGACACCTCCCATCAGACCTCAGCAGGGTAGGAGGGGACCCCGAGCCCAGTGCCACAAGGCAGGGTGCTGTCTGCACGAGCACACATAGCTGACAGGCTGGGTGCCTGGGATGCTCTGCTAACAGTCAAAACCAGGTTTTCCCCAAGAAAACCCCAGGTCTGACCATCTGGAACTGACCTACTGTTTAGCTGTGACATCCAGCCCCTGAGGCACCACGTAGCTCAGCAAATAATTATAAAGATCTCCAGAAATAAACAGTATTTTTGCCACAGCTGTAGGCCCAGCTCCACGTTGCTTTGCTACCCAGGAGAACAAGTGGTTGCTTTGGTTCTCCTTTGTTCTAAGGCCACACACCAGCCCTACAGCGAGCGTAACTTGTGGCATGACACAGCCAGAGGACAAGAGAGAGCCAGGCCCCACAGGGCCAGTCCCCCTGTACTCAGCTCTGGTGAGGCTGCACCTGGAGTGCTGGGTTCAGGTTTGGGCCCCTGGCTCCAAGAAAGACATGGAGGCCCTGGAGTGAGTCCAGGGAAGGGCAAGCAGGCTGGGGAAGGGGCTGGAGAGCAGCAAACCTTCCGAGGGGCGGCTGAGGGGACCAGGAGTGCTAAGCCTGGAGAAGAGGATGCTCGGGGAGACCTTGCTCTCTCCAGCTCCCTGGAAGGAGGTTCTCATGAGCTGGGGCTCAGCCTCTTCTCACAGATAACCAGCCACAGGATGAGAGGGAATGGTTGTGAGCTGCACCAGGTGAGGTCTAGGTTAGAAACGAGGAGAAATTTCTTCTCAGAAAGAGAGGTTGGGCATCGGAATGGGGTGCCCAGGGAGGGGGTGGAGTCACTGTCCCTCGGGGTGTTTAGGGAAGGGTTGGATGAGGGATGTGGTTTAGTGTGTAATATAGGTAGTAGGAGGACTGTTGGGACTAGATGATCTTGGAGGCCTTTTCCAACCTTAATGATTCTGTGAGCAGTGATCTGCCCTTGGTGTAAGGGCTTTGTTTGCCCCCTTTCCCCATGGGTATGGGGGGGGAAGAGAGAAACCTGCTGTCTTCAAAGCCATTTTCTTAATTAGCAGTCACTGCACAGGTCAAGGGGCATGGCAAAGGCACCGGGTGGAAAGGAAATAAAGTAAAATTAGGTCCTGGGGTTTTCACAGCTCCTTGCTGTGAAATTCCCACAGCTCCTGGGCACATTCACAGCTCAGTGTGGACACATCAGAGCATGTCAAAGGACAGCGTGAAGTCTGCCCAAGCACAGACTACCAGGATTAGCTAGGTGTAGGTCACCTTGTCAGATGGAGGGTTGCTGAAGTAGCTGCATTCTGCACTTTAAGAAGCACTTTCTGTCCCATTCCAATGGAGAAGTGACACATGGCCCAGGGGACAGCAAAGGGCACCATCCTGCCAGGCCTCCACCTGAAAGGCTGCTCATCGGACGTCAGCCTGCGGATTCAGAGTGACTCCTGGAGAGGGGAGAGATGATGCTCTACTGTGCAATGCAGCAACATCTGCTGTTCCTGCCGGCACTTGCTATTTCCCTTCCCTCCCTTGGGCTGTACTGTGCGATCCACGTTCCCTCTTCTGAGCTGGCAGGCACAGGGGAGTGAGGAGGAGGGGAAACCGTGGGCAAAGGCACAGTCACCTGCGCAGTGTTTGTAAGACATCCTGGCAGCAAACCCTGCCTGAGCTGGGCCCTCCTCTCCAGCGAGACGTGGGACAAGCAACGCCGCCGGTGCAGCCCCATCCCTGCGGAGCCACCAGCAGCACAGGAGGCTGCAGGCAGGTGAAATCTGCTGCACTCGCTGGAGCAGCCTCTGGCTCTGCTGCTGCTCTTCTCCCAAATCTAATTCCTGTTTCCGATTAGAGCAGAGATTGCAGATTGATGCAGAGCACAAGGCAGCACTGGAGGGACCCGAGCAAAGCTTCGTGCTAGAGCTCAGAAACCCCGGGGCCACATGTGCAGGTTGAGGCCCTTCTGTTAGCAGCTAAAGCAGGGCAAAACGTCACCCACATTGTCCTGCCCCCCTTGTCCATCTCCTCCAGCAGCAGAGGATCTGCCTTGGGAGAAAACACTGTTTGGTGTGACAGCAAGAGGTGAGGTAACTGGCATGCTCGGGCTCTCCAGACAACCCTCTTCAGTCCTGGCAGGATGGGATGTGCCTGGACCAGACACTTTGTGCTTGCCCCACACAGCACTTCCTGCACTGCCCTGCCTCCAGTGCTTCCCCACAGCCGCTCCCCGGGTCCTGCTTGGCTGAGCAGCGCTGCTGCAGCCCAGGGGTGCAGAGGGGAGCCCACTCCCCTGGCCACCAGCAGCCCTTCTCAGACCTGGGCAGTGGGGAGGCCACTCCCCTTGCCACCAGCAGCCCTCCTTGGACCCAGGCAGTGAGGAGCCAGCTCCCCTTGCCACCAGCATCTCTCCGCAGACCCAGGCAGCAGGAAGCCCACTCCCCTTGCCACTAGCAGCCCCGATTCCTTTGAGACAGCTCCGACTCCCTTTTGAGGCCTGAAGCCCTTTAGACTTCTCCTTTCCTGACACGCAGCAGTGAAATTAGAGCAGGCAGCAGCAGGGTTCTTTTGCCAAACAAAGTTTGCTGAGCTTGTTTGAAGTACTACATGCTCCTTCCTTGAGGTCTGCAGACCCTTCTGCCGGCCCGTGATGCCTGAGACACCCAGAACTGCTTTGCTGACCCTGGCTCCATCAGGCTGTTGAACACGCCTGCGGGATGTCCCTGGATAGGTTACTTTGATTTCCTTAGCTCATCCTCAACTGCAGTTTTTAATCCTCCAGAGAACAAAAGGCTGAACTGCAGCAGCCTTCAAGGAGCTCAGACTCCGGCAGAGCATCTTTAGCTCGGTGCATAAAGAATTGCATCACCCAGGGAGCTTAAACAAAGAGCCCCAGGCAGTCCCAGCCTGAAACACTGGGAACAATGCCATCGTTCAGAGACAGGGAAAGACGTTTGGAAATGCAATTTCCGAGGTCACCTTTTATCATCCAGGCAAACCATGGGCATAGCGTGGAGCCCCAGCTCTGCTTTTGTCAGCCAAAGCCAGCACTGGGGACTCCCAGCAATTACCAAACCAGTGGCGGCCACATTTCCAACAGGTCCCATCCCACCACCACGGTACTGCACCCGGACCAGGCAAGGGGGACACCTTGCCAGGACTTGGGAATCATAGAATGCTCAGGGTTGGAAGGGACCCCAAGGATCTGAGTGTTCCAACCCCCCTGCCACAGGCAGGGCCACCAACCTCCAGGCCTGGAGCTACACAAGGTTCAGGACTCTTTGTGAAGGGATTTCAGCCCTCTCCCTAAGGATGGGAAGCCTTGGTCTGCTAATCTCAGAGGCTGAAATAATTTTACGCTTTCTTCTGAGAAATCCTCCCAGCAAAGCCTGGAAGATGCAGCGAGCCCAGACAGAAACATATTTCCCCTGTGGTTTCCCTGATGCCTGACTGCCAGCACGCAGACATGCAATTTGTGCCTCGCTAGGCAAAACCCAGTCAAGTGTTTAACTTGACAACAGCAGCGTTTCTCCCAACGCTGCCACCTCGACTGACCCCAGCACATCACCACAGGCTGCCCCAGCGCTGGGCAACGCTCTGCTTCCCAACAATTGCTACCTCAACACTGGTTCTGTTATAAATCACCTCACTAAATACTAGGTTATTTTGATTTTAGTTTGGAAGATGAGTTTGGTTTTAAGGGGAATATAGCGGCTGTGAGGATACTAAAGTATGTTAAGGCTTCTAGGAATAGGTAACTGGGATGGTGTGTTCCTTCATCACCATGGAAGTTGTTGTGGACCCTGAATTAAAACAATGGGTATTGGTTATGGACCTTGAGTCAAAACAATAGGTAGCAGAGGAGACTGGCTGTGATTATGAGAGATCAGCCAAAGATGGAATGAGCATGCACAAGGATGGGGTACAATCAGCAAGGAAGACTATCAAGGACTACCAGAGGAACCCTGCTCAACAGGACATTTGAATATGATAATGACTTCCAAGAAGTAATACAAACATGCAAATCATTACCCTCCTCTCTTTGTATTTAAAACAATCAGCATAGTTACCCAATGATTTTTATAGAATAAGAATATAGATAAAGGGAAGCAATTGAAAGCCAATCATTGCAAAGGGTGAATGAAGCAGCAAGCATTCTCTGCAATTTTAACCAATGGCTTTGCTAAATAACTGTATATGTTGTGCTTTGTGCCTGTGGATGAACATGTCTTTGAAGGAGCTACCCCCGTGTTCCCCAGCCCTGGAATAAAGAAGTCCCTGCTTATCTGCTTTGTGTCTGTAAGTTCTTCATGACTGTGACCACTGATGGCTCTGCTGGCTCCTCCTGCAACCATCTAACACCCAGAGACCCCCCACTGCACCCACTTCTTGCTGCTGCTTCAGAAGAGTTGGGAGTTTCTCCCACCCCCTCACAAAAGCTGCCCTTCTGCAAGGAGCCATCAGTGGGCAGCCAAGGATTGGCACAGGGTGCAGTGCCAGGGCACTGGGAGACAGCCCAGAGACACGTCCCTTCAAGTGGAAAGCCTGGCAGAAAGCTTGGCTCCCACACAGGGGAAACGTGGCCCTTAGCCCAGGCTGAGCTGCAGCTCAGAAGCCAGTAAACAACAGCCTTGCTTGGCCTGTAGCACGCTAAACATCGCTAATGCCCCAGTTTCTCCGCTGGGCTGGAGACAGGGGGACCAATCTCCCTGCCCACACTGGTGCCGTTAATCTAGGGAGTGACAGCACAGGGAGTGAACAGACCCGGCTGGCACAGGACTCCCTGAGTGGGAAGAGAAGTGACAAACCAACCTGTACCTGCCTGAGCATCCTGAAAACTGCCCGATGGCCCAGACCAGATGCAAGGAGGGGGTGGGTAGAATCTGGGCAGAAGCCACTCTGCCCAAAAACAAGGGCAGAGGTGTGGTCCCTGCTCTGTTAACCCCCCTGCCCTCCGCTGAGCAGCGCTGCCGGCACAAGGAGCAGACAGGGCTGGGTGAAATGAGGCAGCGGGTGCCAGTGGCATGCCAGGACCCCCACGGCTGGTTACCCTGCACAGGTGGCAGCACTGTCACAGGATCACAGCTCATTGGGGCCTGCACACTGGCTCAGGGGGGGACGGGGCCACCTCATCAGGAGGGTAGCACGCAGCAACACAGAGCTCTGCACACAGACCCTTCTCTGCAAAACCTAACATCAGTACTGAACATGCTGCTGCACAGGACCCTCCTGCCCCCCGACCGTCAGCATCACAGAGTCACAGAGCAAACACAGGAGTTGGAAGGGACCTCAAAAGATCATCCAGTCCCACTCCCCCTGCCAGAGCAGCATCACCCAGACTGAATCCCACAGGAACACATCCAGGAGGGTTTGAATGTCTCCAGAGAAGGAGACTCCCCAACCTCTCTGGGCAGCCTGTCCCAGGGCTCCCTCACCCTCACAGGGAAAAGTTCCCCCTGACATTCCCATGGAGCTTCCTCTGCTCCAGCTTGTGCCTGTTGCCCCTTGTCCTGTCGCTGCCATCCCTGAGCAGAGCCTGGCTCTGTCCTCCTGACTCTCACCCTTTACATACTTATAGACATTAATGAGGTCACCCCTCAGTCTCCTCCAGGCTGAAGAGGCCCAGCTCCCTCAGCCTCTCCTCACAAGGAAGGGGTTCCACTCCCTCCATCCTCTCAGTGCCCCTGTGCTGGGCTCTTTCAAGGAGCTCGGTGTCCTCCTTGAGCTGAGGGGCCCAGAGCTGGACCCAATATTCCAGGTGTGGCCCCACCAGGGCAGAGCAGAGGCGGAGAAGAACCTCTCCTGACCTACTAACCACCCCACTTCTAACACACCCAGGATGCCATCGGACCAGGGCACCATGCTGGCTCATGGGTGCTGAGACACTGCCTGTTCTCTCTGCTTTAGGAGCAGCCACACAGACACTCTCTCTGTTATCCCCCCAGGTGGGCTCGAGCATCCTCCAGCTCTGTGTTCCATGTATCCGGTGGGAAGCACACGTGCTGCTGCGTGACACCCTGTGAACCAGCAGCTCCATGGGCTAGAGACAAACACACATCAGCAACCAGCCCACCCAGCCCCGAGGTGTAAGTATGAACAACAGGCTGTCAGCTATTGTTTGTCACCACTCATTCCTCAGAAGGGCTGTTTTCATTGCTTTCAGTGCCCTTCCCTGGGGATACTGAGGAAAAGGAGAGACCGGTCAATTCATTATTGCTCCTTAACTGGGACCTGCTCCAGCCCTGGGCTGGGCACTGGCTGCCTCTGCTGGGTCCCGGGGCAGAGAGGCCCCACAGACACGGCAGGACAGGATTCTCACCAGGACCTCAAAGCCAGGATGGTGACAGCATACAGGGGGTGTCCAGGGTGACCTTGTGACAACTCCAAAAGGGTGATACCTTGGTCAGCAGACAGCTCACATCTCTCTGCATAAGGCCAGAAAGGCAATTTCCCTCCTCATATACCCCACAATACATTCAGCACCACAGATAACATCCATACCCACCGGAGCCTAATGTACAGGGTGCTGTCTGC
Organism: Zapornia atra; assembly: GCA_013400835.1. NCBI lineage: Eukaryota > Metazoa > Chordata > Aves > Gruiformes > Rallidae > Zapornia > Zapornia atra. The sequence continues at coordinate 109,196 of VZTU01024039.1, forward strand.
CTTGCTATAAATACTTTATAGCACTGCTGAGCAAGGATTAATGACTTTTCTAATTATACCCCCATCAGCTGGTGACAGGGGAATGACACTGTGCAGATGTCTGAGCCCGCTCGCCCCGTGCATGGCTGGATGCTGGGTGCAGGACGCACCCATAGGTTGTTTCACAGCACCAAGGAATCATAGAATCACAGAATCACAGGGTTTGGAAGGGACCTCAAGAGATCATTGGGTCCAACCCCCTGCCAAAGCAGCTCCCCAGCTCATATTGCACAGGTCTGGAATATTTCCAGAGATGGAGACTCCACAACCTCCCTGGGCAGCCTGTCCCAGGGCTCTGTCACCCTGAGTTTTCTGAACAGCCAAAACCATTTTCTCCTGAGGCATAATTTGCCTGGGAAAGTTACTGGAAAACTTAATAGCCAAGGAGAACTTTGTTCAGCAACTGCAGCACTGAAAGTTTCCACCTGTGGGTCCCCAGTGATGGGGCAGGGGCGGCTGAGCCCAGCTTCCTGAGCTCCCAAGGCAAGTTTCCATCCACTGTACAAGCTCCTCAGCACCGTTCAGCTCACCCCGCTGGGCTCCTGAATGGCTTTTCTTTGCAAAGCTCTCAGAAGGGAAGGGAACAGGGAAGTTATTTTGCCAAGGCTCTTGGAAACCAGTCAAGTCATTGCTTGCAGCAGAGGTCCTGCCCTTTGTCGGGTCTAATTTAAGGCGGTAACAACTCTGTTGGCTCTACACTGGGATACTTTCAGTCCTGCTGCTCAGGTTAAAGGAGTTGCTGTGGGTTTCAGATGTCAGCACAGGGAAGCAGTTCCCATGCTCCACACACCCAGCTCCCATGGAGCATCGCCCCTGTGGGTGCCACCTCTGGGTCAGAGCAGCCTGATGTGATGCTGGGGAGGGTCAACACAGCCTGGGGAGACCTGTGCTGCTCAGGCTTCGAGGCAAGTGAGCAGAAGGGCAGCCGTCCCAGAGCCTTGCAGTGCCTTCCCCAGGAAGCCATGACACACAGCCCAGACAGACTCATCCCCCATTGCCATATGTCCTCCAGCTCAGAAGCATCACTTCATTTCTGTTCCACCACCAACCTTGCCAGAGCGCCCCAGAAACCACTGCTGCTATTTTTAGTGGGTCAACAAATACCTCTAGGACAAAACAATCCACTGGCACAGGGCTCCCTCTTGGTGTAGCACCAAAACGGGCACAGCAGCCATACAGATGAACCAGCAGCTGGTGAACTCCATCTCCCCTCACCCACCTGCCTGGAGTGAACAGAACAGGGCATAAAACCCAACTAACCTTCTATGTGGTTGCCAAGGTTTCTCATTTTTATGTATAACTCTGTATATTTATAGTGCCCCTTGCTATCAGAAACGAGCAAAGGGAACAGCAGATAAGAGAGCCCGGCGGGATTGTTTCTCAACAGAATGCTCTGCCGTGTGCCACGAGGCTCTTGAGAGTCTGGGGTTTTATTGCAGCCCCACATTAGATGCAAAATCCTATTTCAAAGGCACTGTAACTTTGGAGGAAGCAGAGCACAGAGCCTGTGTCGTGCCCACCTGCAAACAGCAGAGCTGTGACCCACATTACAGACCGACTTCCGAGGCAGGGAGGGAGCTTTGGAGGGGAGGCTGGGCCGTTTCAAATGCTTTAAAAAGAAGAGGTCGCAGGGAAATCGCTGCCTTCCTAATTATAGCCTTCACTCTAGTGTTACCATGCCACAACTCAGGTTCCTAATTTAAATTGTCATTAAGCCTTGCTGCAGGCCCCATAACTTAATGACTTTCCGTATGACAGCCTGCTCTCCACCAAGGAGGTGGAGAGTATGTTCATGTCGGAGATGGGGTGAGGAGAAACAACACATGGAGCTAACAAATGGCTCTGACACAGCTCAGGGGCTGCTCCCCCTTCTCACAGGGTCTTACATTGATGTAAGAAGCTTTTCTTGTCCGTGGTCACGGCTGCCCCAAGGGATGCTGGAAGAGCACGGATGTTCAAGCGTGGTACCCCAGCTACACATCAAGCTTCATGGGGATGGGGGGCCTGATCTTTCCAGCATAGGAAAAGGCAACAGGCTCCAGGGCAGATAGATGCTCAACTTGCCAGCAGCACATAAGCTCAACAGAGATCATTCCCCAGCTACCTGGGGATCTCTTGAGGTCCCTTCCAACCCATATGATTTTATGATACCTGCTCGCCACCTTGCTGGACCACCATCCATCCCCTGCCCAGGTGATGTGCCATGGCAGGCTGCTGCCAGACCCCCTTTGCAGACACAACCCCCTTAGACACCAGCCCTGCTCCCAGCTCAGATGTTCAATAAAACCAGCAATCTTACCATTATTTTTTGTTCCATCCTAATTAGATTATTAGACCACAAATTACAAATCCAGTTTCTCATCTCCATTCCTCCCAGCACAGAGGCTGTTATCAATCACTGAATTTTATGGAGGATAGACTTTTACCTTTTTTTTTTTTTCTTTAAAGTATGAAAAGCTTTAAGAGCCACAAGCAATTAGTGAAACGAATAAGGCAGCAGCTTGTATGTCCAGATTGGATACACCATAAAGAAACACCATCCTAATTGGACCGTAATGGAAACTTTTGCCTGCTGCACCTGATACTGCAAAACAAGAGATGGGCAAAATCCAGAAGCAATTTCTCACCAGCATCACGATGCTCTCAGCAGAAATCATTTTACACGCTATTATCTGGGCAAAGGATGTGCAAAGAGCTGCTCCTAGCACTTTACAGAGTCACCAGGCTTGAAAAGACCTGTGAGATCATTGAGATAACCATACCCATCCTCTACTGACCCACATCCCTGAGCACCTCATCTCCCCATCTGTTAAATCCATCCAGGGGTGGTGACTCAGCCCCTCCCTGGGCAGCCTGTGCCAGTGCCCCAGAACCCTT
>VZTU01024045.1:0-22497 GCA_013400835.1 Zapornia atra
AAGGAGGGACTACCCTAAAATAATAATCCTGTCCTGTGGGCTGCTTGGGATCAGGGAAATAGAAGCTGAGTGTACAGATCCATAGCCCCTACCCTTTTAAAAGTAATTGATTTGAAGAGATCATTTAGTTTTTCTGGAGATAGACTGTATCAGTTACATGCTGAGGAATATTTTCCTGTACCTAGTGCCTATACAGGGAACTAGAAACAGGTAGAAGAGGTGCACAGAAGTAATAATGTAATGAAAATGTAGACAGATAAAAATTATTATAGCCTTAAAAATCAATATTTTTTTTCATTAGGAAATTGCTGATGTCTACAATGAGGAGAGTAAGCAAGAGAGCATGTAAACAGCGTTTAGTATCCATCAATTTTTTGGTGTTCTTGCTTTTCTTTACCAATGGCCTGTCAAGACAATCTGTATTCAATCTTTTGGTAGCTGTGCTGTTCGTGAACCCAGCACTGCAATACCTGCAGGGCTTTGATACAGAAAAAGCTTTAGTTTTTCTTTATGGCAGTTTACAAGTGGTTTACAAGTCTAGTTTAATAGATGACAATTAATACATGGTTTAAAAACCCTGAAAGATGTTCTTGACTTGGGGCAAAGGGATGTAATTGGGTGACTTCCCTGAAATCCCTACTTTTTCACTGATTCTATGCTTATCTTTTCATGACTGATTCTATGTTTATCTTTTCATGTGTCAGGAATACAGAGTACAAATGTACTGGCATTTTAATGTACAGTGGGGTGGGATTTTAGGCTTAGATAGAGAAAAATGCAGGGGAAGTGTTTCTTCTTTTGTTTGTAACTCCCTCATAAAAAAATGAGGGAAGGTTCTTCCACAGGAGTAGAAGCAACTCCACCATGGGTCATCTTACATCGCTATAGTGGAGCAGGGGAATGGCTTCCCCTAAAATACATCAGGTCACATAGGCGGCTGGGGAGGATCTTTCTGTTTTCATTGAGTCTTTTAGTAGTTATTTTAAGGCTTTTTTGGTTTTTAAAATTTTTTTTAAAAAATTTAAAAACATAGTCAGAAGGGGTAAACAACATGAACTGTAGGGCTCCTGTCTTAATAGAAGAGTATTATTTAGTTCATATGGTTGAAAAATCTTCAGAGTTTGAATCTCTTTAAAATTGAGATTATTACATCCTCTTAATGTATTTGGTGGCTACAGTGAAGAGATATGGTTTCAGAAATGGTTTCTACTATTGAAATTTCCAGACTAAAGCTCTGATCTCATGAGAAATCCAGATGTGTACCACGTTGATAGAAGAAGCATTTGAGCTTCTATTAGTTAAATCAGTCTTTGGCTGCTATCATCTTCTTCTAAAAGCAGATGTAAAAGATCTTTCTTCTGATTTGTTATTGTGTGAAAAAGACAAGTTTTGTCTCTTGGCAACCTCCTTAAAAAACAGAATCTTTTGTGTCTGTGTTCGTTTTGAGGAGTTAAGCAACCTTTCCTACACTCCCGGCAGTGAGGAACTCCTGTATCTTTACATTTTTACACTTTGTGATGGCAGATGTGTAAGATCTTGTTCAACTTCTGGGAGAGTACCTGGAATCAGACTAGGAAAATGGTAATGTCTAGAAATAGTGAAATGATCTCACCAGTTTCTGCACCTTTCCCTACCCAGAAGTCTTCTGTGGATGGTTTCTACACTATAGGAAGCTACATGGTAGGATAAGAATTCAATTTTGTGTCTGCTAATACAATCCTGTGCTGTTATTTTGCAGAGAAGTGGATCTTTTAAATTCCTAGGATGATAAAATTTTTATTTAAATACATAAGGAGCAATTGGTGTGGTGCTGCCATAATTGTTCTCATTTCCAACCAAAGAAAAAGCGGTCCTGAAGTTTTAAAAACTGCAGGTCTGTATGATCTTGCTATTTTATGGTCATTTTGTGGATCACTGTTTGATATCTTCTTCCCTAGTGTGGGTTTTACAGGTTTTCATAAATTGAGAAACCCTGCCTGTGGTTACAGCCTAACTGCAGAAAGTGTATATATCATGAAAAACAGAACACAGTTGTCTAGATCAACAGCAGCAGATTTTCACCTTTGTCTAAGGGCACATCTATCCAGCAGTCACTTCTACAGTTCATAATCCTGAGCTGATGTTGATCTAGACTACATTCTAACCAGTACTTTCATGGTTTGCATAAGAGAAGCACTTGTTTCTTCCATGTCCCCTGCTATATTATGTCCCAAGACCCCAGAGTATTTTCTTGTCTTCTTGAGTTACTCTCCTCAATTCCACTGAAGCTAAAGCAAATGGAATTACATAATTAAGAATACAAAATCCCTCTGTTTACAACAAATCCAGACAGCAATGTCTGCAAGATAGGCTGTTTAAACATGAAATAGTATTAAAGATCAGGATTTATTAATTCCAGTCTTTGCTGTTATGACTCAGACTGAGGAAGTGGGTTACAGAGTAGCAGAGAAGCAGAGAAACACATTTTCATAAATGATTCCTGTAAATACGAGGTCATGCAGAGACATCTATTGCTAGAGCAAGGGACATTGTGACATGAGGTTCAAGGGTTTATGAAGTTGTATTTGAGGGGGAAGGGAGAGAAAAAAAGAAAATGTGAACAAATCCTCATTCTTTTCTGAAGTTCATATCCAGATGTTCTGTAGCATGTTTGCTTGTGTGGGATTTTTGTGTGGGTTTGTTTGTTTGGTTTGGGTTGGGTTTTTTTGGGGGGTGGGTTCACTGATAGATTTCAAGCAGTTTTTCTGGTTTTTTTCTTCCCAGTTTATGTTTCTTTCATATGTGAAAACTATGAAGCTTTAATCAAACTTCTGATTTTCTTAGCTCTTTGTCACAACAAGAATGGTCCGTGTGTGTTGACCCATCCCATCAACCTCTTCAATTTTTAAAGAAAAGCAAGCACTTTTCTTGACAATTTTAATAAAAGGCAAATATTTCTTCACTAGTTTAAATAGTGGGTATGTGGGAAGGTGTTGAGTAACTTCAGATGGGTGTGGCTGAAAAAAGAAGCATGAGACAAAAGTTTAGCAGTTGCTCTTTGTTCTTCCCAAATACACTTCCAATGAAGAGAATAACAGTGGTTAATTTATATGTTTTAGTGGGACTGAAAAATCTAAAATCCAAAGAAGCCATTATGAGAAAATTAGACAAAATTCTGTCTGGTTTTGACAGTGAAAGAAATAGAATTCAAAGTGGTCTTTTAATACAGCAGGCTGTCTTGTGTCTTTTAGTCAGGTTGCTTGTTTTTCTCCCAGATGAACTTGAATACAGCAAGTCCTGGATGTGCCTTAACAAAGCAGCTGTTAGCAACACTGATGGTTGAAGCGGTGATGACATACTGACTGCTGCAGTTAATGCTGAGATGTGAGGGTTAAATTGAGCACAATTTGGGAGGTGCAGTTGAAAGTAAAAATTCCTTTTAGAGTTGTTTCTATGAAGGCATTATACGAGCTCCCAGTCCCCTGTGCATGTGCTTCTACCTCTGTTGAGGTTATTAACACTGGAGCGGAGCACGTGAGTCAGTGCCTGAAATAATCTGAGAAAGATCGTTCTGACATGGTCTATGCTGAAGTAGGTGCATACTGCAGATAGTTTTGTAAATATGATTACTTTATGCACACACCCATTTGTTTATCTCTATACCTGTCAATTAAATGCCAGGCTCGTTTACCTGTAATGATAGAAGGGCATAAGTCAATACCATATGTAAGGTAGGCTGTGTCCCTATTGGGGAGATCAAAGACAGTCAGATGAAATCCATCTTTCACCCTTGAAACCTGGGTCCTGCAATGACACCTGAAAAGGCCAGAGATGGTTAGCTAAAGGCTGTAACTGGGGCTAGGACCACAGGGCTGGAAGAGGCCTCTCCTCGTTTTCTGTGTACTGGAATCTGTATGCTGGGATCACTGCATACTCAGAGACCCGTGATGTGGCCTCCAGCCTTGTGCAACTGTGTGTGCAAGAGCAATTCTCCTGCTCTCTGGCATGAGAGGGGTAAGGAAAGGCCTTGCAGCTCTGTTACTTCAACGCAGACCAAGGTGCTGTAGAGGACTATCAGTGGTCCTGCGCAGCATGGCTGATATGTCACAGAATCATAGAATCATCTGGGTTGGAAGAGACCCTTTAGATCATTGAGTCCAACCAGAGCCTAACCCTGACTAGTCCAGCTCTAGATCATGTCCTTAAGCACTTCATCTACACACCTTTTAAATACCTCCAGGGATGGTGACTCCACCTCTCTGGGCAGCCTGTTCCAATGCCTGACAACCCTTTCAGTAAAGAAATTCTTCCTGATGTCTAACTATTCCTAAATCTCCCCTGGTGCTATTTTAAGACATCTCCTCTCTTCATGTGGTAAGTCTCCTTGAATGACAAAATCAACAGAAATTTGGAAAAAAGGAGGGCTGGGCATGGACCCATGCTTCAGAGAGCAAAAGAAAATTATTGTTCTCAGGGGTACAGTACTGTTCACTGTTTGGATACACCTGGGTATTTTCCTATTCTTCTTAAATCTGTAACTCAACTTCAGATCCCTGTTTTTTATCCTAGATATACTTTTTGAAGAATCAGGTGCCATAAATCTATACTGTAATAATGAAAAGAATCTGTCCCTTTCTTAGCTTGTAAAGGACTTAAAAGATACCCATGATCATACGAATTTAGAGAATTATGAATGAAATCTGCTGAGGCAGGGACTACTACACAAACAGGACATCAATCAATGGCAGAAAAAACTTTTTATGGTTTCGCAAAAGGTATCTTGTAAGGAGCTGTAAGCCTCTGCTGACAGCATAAGGAAGATGCTAAATAGTTCCTACAAGTAATGCTTTCTCTTTCAATGCAAGACCACAGCTGTAGCTTTGCTTAAAGTACTGCTGAGTACTGGTAACAGTTATACTGTGTACTGCTACAAGTCTAGCTTAATAAAACCTAGCTGTGACACCAAACACAGAGCAAATACAAACTGAGCTTTTGAAGCACAAACCTCTGCTGTCACGTCTGCCAGATACCAGCTCCCAGAGCAGCTGGCTCAAAGATACCAGCAGGTATGACTGGAAGAATTGCAGCCCTGGCAGTCACATTCGACAAATAAAGCCAAGAGGGTCTCTACTCCTGCATCTGAAAGCTCTGACCTTCTGTTGCTGTGAAATCCTGCACAATGTCCTCAGTGCCAGAGTCCAATGCAAATTTTGTACAGGCGGTTAAGCATGCAGTAGCTGGCCTAATTACAAGATTAAGGTAATGGTTTATTGTTTCATTCTGATTTCCTTTTGGAGAGAGAACCATCCATGCGAAAGCAAGAAGATCCTGGTCATGCCTGGAAAATTAATACACGATACTTCAAAAATTTAGGACTGAAACCATGCTCCTGTCTTGAAATCATAAGCTTTTGAATGCTGCAAAAAAGGAAACCTGCCTGGGCCTTTGTTTTTTAACAGTAACTACAGGTCTGTGAGATCATAGGGGCTAATCATGTTCTTTCTGTGATATCTTGGATGTGCAAGTGCAAACACATTTACATCTCTGGATATGAAGATTAATGACATGAAGATTAATGACATGAAGATTAATGATGGACAAGATAGCTGCTTTCCTGTTCCTACATTCCTGTTCTTTCTTCACATTATAGCTGCCGTTTATAGAAACAGCCTTTTGTCTTTCAGTTAAAAAAGACATACTCTTATATCCTGTGAGATTAGTTCTTCCAGTACATATAGATAGGAGTTTCATCATATGGGAAAGGTAGCAGTCTTGGCAGATTGGAAGGGCACAAATTTAAGTAATTTAATTTTATTTCTTTCTGTATGGGAAGCTTAAAAAGCTTAAAAGATAATCCTGTGCCTAACCATAAATGATCCTTCCCCGGGGTTCTAATGAGTAGTATCTGATCTTTGTTTTAAGCAGATGTCAAAAGAGGTAATCTAAGAAATCACTAGAATAAGCATGTATATGTAATAGAATTTTCATAGTCTGTTTACCTGTCTAACTGAATAGATGGCCAAACCTAGGATGAACACTTTGTAACCTGCTCTTGCCGGAACTGCTGCAGGGAATAATTATCCTCACTCTATGTATGCTTTGTGGTTTAGCTTCTTAAAATAAGATAAAGGGGTTGAGTTAAGGGTCTGCAAATAAAGGAGTATTACTTTCGCTACCTAAAAAAAATTGGGAAAAACTCTCTCTAAAAAAAAAAGGTTAATAGATGGGACCTTATTTCCTTATGATGCTATTAATTCTGACATTGCCATCGGTGTGCTGCTTATGGAGTTTTTTTGCCTATATTCCGATGGAATATGTTTAGTAAGAGCCATCATTCAAAATATTCTCTATTTGTCACTGGTTTTGTTGTTTTGGATTCAGAGAGAGTGTGCTTGGACAGCTGAGACTTTCTGTATTGAATTCATGTTAAGCTGCCTGTTGTATTCTGAGAAGACATGTCAAAGTTGTGTAGTATTCTTCATTCAACTACTTCTACATTGATAACTTATTTTTCTGACCACTTTTTATCTCAGACTTTATACTGTGGTGAAACACAGAGAACAAAAATAAAGCACTATGTTAAAAGGCAACTTGTGAAGACCATATGCATTTCTTAAGCTCTGCTCAGGGATGAAGGTAAGAAATTTCTTTCCATCTTGGTCTCAAAAAATAATATAATTGAAGAAGCCCCTGTGTTCTGTCAGGTGAGGCGTAGGTGTCAAACCTGCTGATGGGTTGCTTTTGGGCAGAGCTTCTGAATAATTCCATGAAGCATTGCCTTAAAACTGGATTAAAATGCAACTTCACTGGGCACCAAACTGCTCTGACTTGCCTGAATTTTCCTGATTTATTTGTGCAGAACAAAGACATGTAATTGGTTTGCATGCCTAACCAATCTTGCACCTCAGACTGGTAGGGTGCTACCTAATCCGAGCGGAAAATTAAACCTTTCTCCAGTTTCCTTTTCTCCTTCTCTCACCAAAATGCATATAGCCCTGTGCTCTGGCATCTTGGGGAGCTATCTGTTTTTCACCTAATGATGTCCACCTGGATCCCTTTAACCATCATCTGTTGCATGGTTATGCTACTCTAGCTTTTGAGAATGACTCTTACTTACACAAAAATCAGGTCTCATGATGCTGCACAGATGTGGTGGAGCCCTTTCTTCTCTCAATTTCTTTAAAATGGAGCAAAATCTTCATTTCCTTCTTTTCCCCTTCACCTTTTGTGGCGTCTGGAGCCCCATCAACACTTCTGCCATTCCAGCTGCCATTCCAGTTGAAAGCTGAGGATGGACAGGTCTCCAAAGTCACCATAACTTCATCCTGGCTGTGTGCAACATTAGTATTCATTCTACCAAAAAAGCAGCCGTATGTGGATTTATGGAACACACTGAACTCTCCAAAATTTTTTGCCTTGACTTGCACTGCAGGCTATTATCACAGCCATTAATCTTAAACTATCAGAATGGTGAGGTAACAGATGCGTTGGATTTAGTCTAATCTGCCTTCAAAATAATAAAGAATAATGACAGTGACAAGGAAACTCTTCAGGGAATCTTCATAGCAAACTCATCTTGTGAAACCAGTACCAGGAACCTAACTGACAACAAGGATTTCTGTAAGAAGCAGACCCATTCTCCTCCAGGTGATATTTCTATTTGTTTTGGTCCAGTGATTAAAATGAAACCAGTGACTATTTTCCTGGTGAAAACAGGGCAAGATCAAAAAATGCTGACATATCTTCCTTTTTTGTGTGGCATTAGATCAGCAGAAAGTGGGGTCAACACTATGTGTTAAAGGACATCTTCAGGAGTCTTCGTGTTATCCATATTACTTTGACTGGCAGCTTGTTTTATCAGGAGGTATCACAGCACTGAGGCCTGCCCCATGACTGCAACCTCTGCTTTGCTAAAACCTAAACCTGCATGACTGTGATCTATGGCAAATGGAACTCCAGTATGTCACTACTGCTGCAGTTCTAAGGTGATGAGAAGTATACCTTACAGAACCAATCTGGAGACTGAGGATCATTTGAAAGGTATACATAAAAGAAAAGGTATACATAAAAGAACAGTAAATGATGAAATTGCTCACAGATCTATATAAAATTGCCATTCTTTCAAGGTATAATGACTTCTATCATTTATGTTTCTGGAATTATACTTTCCAGATGTTAAGAATGGGAATATAAACCATTTGTCATTTGCTCTCGACCTTTCAAAAATCTTACTAGACATCTGGTATGCTCTACCTATCATGCGTTGAAGAATAAAGTGGCCCAGCTAACACAATTTCAGAATGTAATAGCTGTTGAAATATTTTCGCTTTTTTTTTATATATAAAAAGGTGATTGCTGTGTCATCATCTTTAGCATGTTGTTGCTTTGAAGGAGAAAGTTACCCAGCATTCACCCACAGACTTCATGAGATGAAGTCTCCTTTGTGTTGCTTGTTCTCACATATCCTATCTGTTTTCACTTGCCATATCTGTAACTTGAAGAATTTGTTGTTGCATCTTTTTATACTTCATTTCAAGGGCATTTTTTGCATCCTGTTTTTCTCCTTTTTTACTGAGGTTTCAAAAAAGCAAAGTTTCTCCCTACAGGTCAGAGAGGAGCTCCCTCAGAAAGCTGTTCTCTTTCCACAGAAGGACACAAACATGGTATTTGTCAGAAGACACTACCATCCAGTGTCCCATGCCTCACTGTGCAAAGCACTGCATACCTCAGAAGACGATGTGAAAAACCACAAAACCTTTGTACAAGGAAGCGATTAACTAAGAGTTTAAGCTATGGCTTTATCATGAGAAATTAATGTCTAGTGTTTAAAAATCCTGCATTACTGGTTTTTTTTCTTTCTTGTGAGCTCAGATACCTTTGTCCTTGAGGCAACCAAGATCTCTTTTCTTCTCATCTTCTCCCCTCCACCTCAACTGATTTCTTTTGCTAATGTTTTGCATCTCCAAAATGCTCCTTGCTCTGACAGGGTGAAACAGTTGCTGGCTGCTGCTGCTGCAATCCACATTAAAGAGGATTTTGTGTTGTTTATGTTTTTGCATCACCAGCAGATGTAAAGGAAGCTGCATTCACAAAACACTTTGAGCTACATAATGGCTCTTGAAAGCCAAAGGGGGATGAGGAAGGGAGCACACTCTGAGTGCTCTGGAAGGGTACATTATGTCTCTGCCAAATGTCATGCTGTAGAGAAGCACCAGCTGAGCAGAGGTTCAGTGAGTGAGAGCCTGTAGGATGCCTGCTATTGGTGTCGGTCACTCTTCTCCACGCACCACTGTGCTCCAGCTGCAGAGTGGGTACTGGAAGGACTGAGTCCACTGGACAACTCAGTGTGCCTGTCAGCCCCAGCTAATCCTACTCCTGGTGGTTTTGGAAGTGCAGATAAGAGATCTATACCCCTTTTCCCTGGGGTTCTGGAAGTGCAGATAAGAGATCTATACCCCTTTTCCCTGGATTGGGACAGAAAGAGGTGCAAGAGAATACGCTACTGTCTTTTACCCTGTATGCACATAGCAAAGTTTTTGTCTTGCTCTATGAATTTAGTGAAAGAGAGCTCTGTCACAATCCACAACCTAGACAAGACTTAGTTTGGCAGAGGTTAAACCCCCTTTCGTTCCAACTGAACCTCAGATCTCTCTGGGTGGCTGGGGGTGGCTGGGCTTAACCCCTGAGTGACGTCCAATCACTAGGTGTTTCATCGTGATAAGGTCTCAATTCAATTCTCGGAGAACAGAATTAAGACTCGAAACGGAGTCAAGGAGAAAGTTGCTTTATTTGGAAAAAACCTGCAGGGAAAGGGGGGAAGAAAGAAAAAAGGGGGTGAAAAGGCGAGACAGAGAGAGGGAGAGAGTGGAAAGAGGAAGAGTGGTGGGGGGAGCTATATCTACCACCACGAGGCCATGGCATTCCGTCCGACGGCGGAGTATTCTTCAGTGTCTCCGGGTCCGATGGAAGGGGAGAGCGTTCCCTCCTTTGTCCCTCGATGTCTCCATTTTCCCTTGCTTCCCTCCACGTGTTGCTTCCCTCACCTGTTCATGGCTGAAAGCTCCCTTTCTGTAGCGATACCCATCCTTTGTCTCCCTACAAGATTCCACCTGGCCTGTGGGACTGCCCCAGGGTGGATGACATGTCCCATGTGTGGGAATGTCCGATGTGGAATGGTTCCCGATGTGTGCTCCTGATAGTGGAATGCTCTCCTGATGTGTGAATGGTTCCTGATGTTTCTCCTGATGTGTATCTTCTGGGTGGCTTGTTGAATAGTCATTAGGTTCTCGGAAGCCTGAGCCTGACGGGTGGTGATGTAGTGTGTTAGGAAAAGAGGAAGGGAGGAGGGGAGAAGAGGGAGGGGGGATGGTTCTGTTGGCAATTGGTAAGGCATAATTCCAGTACCTTACAAGCTCTGACTCCTTTCAAATCTGAGTCCATGAAATAGAAGAAATAGGGGTTTTCCATGTTGATTCCTGTGTCCTGACTTTTTCTTTTTCTTGAAGATTTTGTGTGTTATATAGACAGCCACATTTTTCAACATATGAGGAACAAGAGGAGGGAAGAAGGGAAGGCTCTTACCTATGCAGTGTTTCCTCTGATGTTGCTGGAGAAGCAGAGCTCTCCTTCAGATGCTGTGCTTGTACAAGGTTTCCTTTCCACTGAAGCATATGTTCTCCTGGGCTCTGAGTAGTATGCTTAATAAGACAGCATTTCCCATACTTTGTGTAGATGGGTAAGCCGTCCATCTTCTGTAGTTTTCCTGATGTATTCTGAAATAACCTTTCCTGCTTCCTGTGTGGCGATTGCTCAAGACCCATGAAGCTTTGCAGGTCATGAAAGCAGTTGTAAAAGCACAGGACAATGTGTGATATATTTGTACAGAGATGGTTTCACTCTCTATGAATAAAAATGGCGTTATTTTTCCATACACTGAAGTCAAGCTTTCCTTTTCTAGATACTCTGGTCTAGTTTGGGAAATGCATTCTTTACAAAGTCCTTTCACTTTACACAGGACCCTTGGCTCTTTCCCTTGATGTTGGTTCTTTATTCCTTCCTTCCTTTGCTCTTACATCCTTCTCTTCTCCCTCCCTTGCTCCTTGCCTCCTTTGTTACCTTGTCCCCTCCTCTCTTCCTTTCTTTCTGTTGTCCATTACCAGATATTTCTAAAATCAATGTTTTAAAACCAAGGCTTTCCTATTAAACCCCATGTTATGTTTTCATCAGGAAAACCAGTGACTGCTCCAGAAGCTGGCAATGGACCCTCTACAGTTTGTGTGTGGTTTTGAGGGATAGTGGGAAATGCTGCTGGTACAATGGATGCCTCCTTTTCACACCTCCATTCTGTTTCTTCTTTAATGGCTAGTTTCTGCTTTATTCTTAGATAATTCCTTTCCTGCATAAAGCTTTTCCTGCATTTGTTCTTTGAACCCAATCCGCCATCAATAAATACCAGATTCATATTGCTGAAGTCAACAGTGCATTGGAGACTTAGAATAGCTGGAGCTTTAGATTAATTTCTTCTGTGATTTTTCTGCATGGTAATGTATGTAGTCTGGTTTTGGACACTTCTTTCTAATTTGTGCTCTTCACACTCCGACCTCACTGTGCTTCCATGTGTATTTATCACTTCTAGGTCTTGTATACAATACATTCTCATAATGTCTGATATGGGGGCCATACTTCAGCACATTTGGCTCAGAGAAAGAGCACGTGTTTAATTGCAATTGCTGTCTTTCTTTTTTCCTTTAAGTTTAATTTTATTTTAAGCTCTAAACAGCAGAGATGGGGTTTCTGCCCTGAGAAGACTGTTTGCTCTCAAGTACAACAGTAGTTGTTCTTTTATGTGTACTGTTCCTTTCTTTGCTGTTTCATGGACAGGGTTGAGTGTTTTGTGATGGACTGGGTCAAGAGTAAATGAGTACTGTAGACTGTCTATGCCTAAATATCTGAGGAAGAGAGGCTTTTCTCCCTCAAATTAGCGTCCAGGCTATTCGTATCTCTGTTAATATGTCAGTATCTGTATGTCTCTATTAATGCATCCTGTATGTTCGTAACTCTTCAGGGCAGTAAGGATTTTCTCCTTGTCTCTGCCAATTCTCCACCTCAGCCAAAGTACAGATTGATACTAGTTTAACAGCAGGCCTTTCTCCTGTGACCTGTGAAGACAACAGTTGTGTGCACAGCATATCACTGCTGATTCCAGCTGTATTGCCTTCTGGCAAGAAAAGAATTGAAACAATGCCAAGTAATTTTAACTTTTAATGAGACAAGTCTGTGGCCTATGGGTTGAATACAGGGCTCAGAGTTAGAGACTTTTCTGCCCTAGGGGCTCTGTCCTACTTGCTCAAACACACATTTTGGTTTTGTACCTAAGAAGTTGCATATATCTGGAACAGTGTTAGTAAAGTCCTTGTTGCGGATGCCATCTTAAAATGCTTCTAGTGAAGGTCTTGATTATTTGTTTCAGTAAAACTAAACCATGAGAAATATTCAGATGAATGGTTCATGTACCATTTTTTGACAAAATAATAGTCTGTATTATTTTGAGCAATACCCAAATCACTGCACTAAATGAATAATGAGGTGCTTAAGTGACCTTTAAGGCAGAGGCAGAAGTGCCACAGCATAAGAGGTATACAATCTCCTGGGACATGAGAGTCAGTTCAAATCCTCTTTTGTCTGGCTCAGCGGGATTGGATCCAAGGTGCTACACATTATCAGTGACTGCCTTAAGTGGTATATGAAGAAGTCTGGAACAAAACTTCCTAAATATCTCATGGCAAGGTGGTTCTACAAGGATAGGTCAAATAGAAGTCAGAAGTATAATTGCAAACTAGTTTTTCAATCGTCATAAAAGTGTCCTATTGACTACTAAGTTATTTTTTCAGTCTGAGTTCCACTGAGTATATAATGCATCAACAGTGGAAGCTGAAATGTGCTAATTGCAGCATAGTGTAAGCTATTTTTATAAGGTTATTCTTCTAGAACGTTGGGAAACTATTCCAAGGAAATTCTTTTCTTTTGTAGACAGTCAAAGGATCTTGTTTCCTTGCTTTTCATGTTAGTGCTAAACTTGAGTATTGCAGGGTTATTGCATCCCTCTCTGATTTTATAAATCTAGTTTTTTACTTGTATTGAAAATATTCCATAAGAATTTTCTTTTTTACTCGAGTCTTTCTTTGTTTTGAAAAAACCCAAGCAAACAAACCAACAGACTCCCTCAAAACAAAAGTTTGGAAATCAAGCAAATCTTAGTTAAAAAAAAATAAAACCTGTTTAAGTCAATTCCCTAAGAAAATGAAGGCCTTCCCAAAATTGAAGGCATGCACATTAGTGTGTATCAATACATGTTTTGTACCATATTTCACTGGTAAAAATGAAATCGGCTTTTTGTGGTGTAACTCCATAAACTTTTCATTTGCTAAGGATTTTGCCTGAGTAACCCATCATGTGTTGGTCCTAAATAGAACAAACATTGCAGTCTGTTAATGACAGAAATAAGGAACGTTGTTGTACATCCATGCGAAAGATGGAACAATATATCAAAAATAAAAATGTAACATCTCACCGTCTTTGCTGTATGCATTTCAGTTCAAGAATTCTAAACCTTGTTGCTATAGGCAGAAAGGAATGGAGTCTTGCCAGAGGTAGTTGTCTTTGCTGTATCTCTTTTTCTGCACACAGGGACCCAGGGGAAAGAACAGAGGAATCTTCTGTGCACTGGAACCTTTAGGTAGGTCTAAATTCAATAAAAATGCGAGGAGCACCTGGAATCTATAAGCTTTAATTTTATAAACAACATCTTTGTATTAAAAAAAAAATGGAAAAAATGAGAAGGCAATAATTAAACAGTGAATCATTGCGGATTTCTGTGAGAAAATATATTTTGAGCAAAAAAGATTTCCTAAAGGCTTTTGTGAAAAGTATGTATTGTAGGAAATGCCTTTAATGACCTAGGAAATATAGTGGGGCATGGCATTAAAATAATTTTAACAAGTTCTAATAGACTTATTGGCTGTTTTTTCCTACAATCATTTTTTCCCATTTTAAACTTGGTCATATTTGTTTCATATTTGCTTTTGAAAGCATTCTTCTAATAGATGACCTATAAATTGTCACATGCAATGCATCTAGATGCTGATGGAATTGCTCTTCAGCATACTGAGATCTTTTTTATTTGCCAAAGAAAAATGTTCCCGTTTAATGCACTGAACTTCTCTAATGACTTCTGAACATCTCTTTCCTCTCCTTCTTTCCGCCCTTCTCTTCTTGGCCATGAACCAAGTTCATCTCTGATGTCACACTGTTAAGTCAATGGAGTTATTTAGCATGCTGGGCCCAATTAGTCCCTGATATGCTTACAACCAGCTGGTATCAAGCTCTTCATTGGTTTCCTGCAATGTCTTTGTTAAGCTAATTGCCTGGCTTGACCACCTGTGAAAAGGATGAATTGCACATATATGTTAGAATGGCACTTTAGTACTGATTGAATTTATTCATGGTCTGGTGGTTGGGGTGTTTGTGAATGCCTTCCTCAGAACTGAAGAGTAGAAATATTTCTTGAGAATAAGTGCTAAAGTTGACTAAAACAGCACAACAGGTCAGGCCACCGTTGCTTGCTGTTAGGAATCACACAGAATCGTATCTTAGGGGTTGGAAGGGACCTCGAGAGATCATTGGGTCCAACCCCCTGCCAAAGCAGGCTCCCTAGCTCATATTGCACAGATAGGCGTCCAGACAGGTCTTGAATATCTCCAGAGAAGGAGACTCCACCACCTGCCTGGGCAGCCTATTCCAATGCTCTGTCAACCTCACTGTGAAAAAGTTCTTCCGCATGTTGGTGCAGAACTTCCTATGCTCCAGCTTACAGCCATTGCCCCTTGTCCTGTCCCCACAGACCACTGAAAAGGGGCTGGCCAATTCCCCCTGCATCCCATGCCTAAGATAAAGACTAATTAGGTCCCCCCTAAGTCTTCTTTTCTCTAGACTGAACAGTCCCAGCTCACACAGCCTGTCTTCATACAGGAGATGCCCCAGGCCCTTTACCATCTTCGTAGCCCTCCTCTGGACTCTCTCCAGGAGGTCCCTGTCTTTTTTATACCAGGGAGCCCAGAACTGGACACAGTACTCCAGGTGGGGCCTGACCAAGGCAGAGTAGAGGGGGAGGATCACCTCCTTCGACCTGCTGGACACACTCTTCCTGATGCATCCCAGGATCCCATTGGCTCTCTTAGCCACCAGTGCACACTCCTGGCTCATAGCCAACCTGTCGTCAACCAGGACCCCCAGGTCCTTCTCCACAGACCTCTTCTCCAGCAGGTCATCCCCCAGCCTGTACTGACACAAGTGGTTATTCCTTCCCAGCTGCAAGACTTTATACACTTGCTCTTGTTGAATTGCATTAGGTTTCTCCCTGCCCAGCTCTCCAGCCTGTCCAGGTCTTGCTGGATGGCAGCGCAGTGTTCCTGCGTGTCAGCCACCCCTCCCAGCTTTGTATCATCGGCGTACTTGCTGAGGGTGGATGCTATTCCCTCATCAAGGTCGTCAATGAAGATATTAAACAGGACTGGACCCAACACCGAGCCCTGGGGAACACCGCTAGTCACAGGCCTCCATTCAGATTCTACTCCACTGATCACGACCCCCTGATGACAAGACCAGGTTTGATAGGTAGATTGTTGTTGGAGTGGATTTGAAATACCGCATTTCTGAGACAAGAAGCTAAGCCTTCCAGGAGAGGAAAAACAGTCCTTTCTTTTGGGTTACACTGATGTACTTCTCACCACAATCCTGAAGCCTTAAGATTCTAAGAGATGGTTCCTCCGAGGTTTATAGTATTAAGAGTTTTCTTCCACCAGCTGTCTCCTCTGTCCTCTTCCAGAGATCACCATTTTCAGAGCAATGTCAATAAATAATACTAGAACATCAGTAATCAGGGATTGCTTGGGAAAAGAAAAATTGTGGGTATAGAGAGAAGTTGTTTTCAGAATGGCCAAGTCTTTTAGTGGAATTTTTTTTGAGCTACATTTTCAATCAGCAAAACAATCAAAACAAACATTTAGGCAATTGCTTCTTTATCTCTCATCATAGTTACCTGGCATTTTTTGAAGCAGTTTCAGGAAGATATGTTGAGACTGGGTAGGGAGGGAGTTGCACATGCAATGATCTAGGTGAGTTTAAAGTGAATTTCCTCTGCTGTCACTGGGGAACGCTCTGGTGAGGGGTTTGTTTTTTGGTTTTTTGTTTGTTTGTTTGTTTTGGTTTTGGGGTTTTTTTGAGTTTTGATAGTTTATATGGGTTTATGGGTTTTTTCAGGGTTAGGTTTTTTAAAAATTTTTGTGCAGTTTTACTTTACTAACTCTCTTAAAAACTGTGCTGGCAGACCTGACTTACTTTGTGCTTAAGTGATGTCAGCAGAAAACTCTGTTTCCTGCCAACTTGTAGAGCGATGGGTGTACTACAACAGCATGAGCTGATACGAAGGAGTGGTACCTGGGGCAGGGATAATAACAGTTAGAGAGGGGTCCATATCTATATTGGGACAGCATGGAATCACCACCTAGAGGCTTTCTGTACTCTAGCATCTCTTTTACAGTAAAGTGTTTTGATAAGAGTTGAGATAATAACCCTTTCCTCCCCTTTTTTCTTTTCCTCACAGTAATTATAGGCTGAAGGGTGAGCACTTCGAACCCTCTGTATGCAGATTAATTAATTTGCAATCACACAGCAAAGTCATTTGCTTGGGTTAAAAGAAAATACTCCTATTCTAGTCAGAATCCTAGTGATTCGGAGATTATCCCCAGGACATTTACTTTACCTGGATGAATTGGTGAAAAGTGTTTGCACTCTTTAAGAGTGAAAATGAATGGATAGCAACAGAACTCATTAGGAGGAAAAGTCCCTGTAGCATTTTCTGTATCATTTCTAGGGGCTGTTATCCCAGCCTGGCATCTTGAGAATGTTTTTATTAGAGACCACTTTAAGAACCCAGTGTACCGCATCCATGAAGGACCTGCAGAAAGTTTGAAGGGAGAGAGACTTTGTCTCAAATTCTCCACTAACTCATGGCCACTCAAGTCAGTGGAGCTGATCCAAATTACACTTGCTACAGAATACAGCTTCAGCATATATGTTTTATTTGTAACATGAGGAAAACAGGTTTTTATGCCATTATAATTTAAAGTCTGGTAATAAATAGGTACTTATGATATGGAAAGAAATGGTTTCCTAGGCTCGAGAGAAATGCAATAGGGGAAACTGTAGTCAACAAATCCCGTATCAGAATCTAATCCTGCTGGCTGATTCCTTAGGCATCCAGTGAGGGCAAAGGATAGGGAGAGCTCCACAGAGTGGGACAACTCACTCTGAGGACTCTGGAAGTCCTTCTGAGGGCTGCCAAAAATTCCCAGCATCCATTCAGTTTAACTGAGGCCCTCATCTGGCTGTTATAAAGACTGCTCCACATAGTATGAGCTGTTGTTTCTTTCCAGAAATCTTCCTGTTCTGCTCCTCTACCATATGATTCCTAAACCATCCTTCCCTTTCACCCTGGCATTATCTTCTATGCATATTTCCATAAACTTTGATTCATGTCAGTTCCTTCTATTTCCTCTGAAGACTATCCATGTGAAGGGATATCCCTACCCAGAATAGCGACATGTTGGACTGAAGTCATTAGCTCGTGATCTTAAAGCATGAATTTATAGATTAGCAAGTGCATGCTTCATTAAGTAATGCTGTGGGAGATGAAGGCATGAGTCACTTGGAAGATGCCACTTGGAGGAAGGAATATGTGGAACAAAGTATGTCCTACATTTTCTTTTTAATGCTCAATCAAGAAACTTTTGCAAAGGAATAGTTAATTTAAATTCAAATGAGCCTTGTAGCATTTTGTGGGTGATGCATTTTCTTTCTTTCTTTCTTTCTAAAATAAAAAAATGGTTTATCTTTTACCTCAGGTCTTGATTTCCCCACAAAACAAGGTGTTTTGCTGCACTTCAAATGTCTTCCGTAACATTCCAAAAATATGCTGAATTGTTTCAGCCAAACTTTTGCAAACTGCAGCTATTTAAATAATAAGTATTTTTAGAAAATCATTCTTTTATTATTGGAGACTCTGTGCTTTTGAAGATCTGGCTCTTCATTTTTCCAGCCCATTATTTGGAACAATTCTGTTCTCTTCTTCCATTCATTATGTATTCCGGACTCTGACTGTCCTTGGGATGAAATTTTGACTTCATGAATATTATGTACATGATGTGATGATTTCCAGATGTTGCTATCACTGCCAAAATCCTACTGTGCTTGGCACCATTTAGACACATGGAAGCAGATGTAAACAAAGAACACAGGGGGTTTTTGATGTAAGGTGTTAGGATTCACATACATGTGCCTGACAACGTGATGTTTAAGCACCTGAGGGTGCTGAGGGAGACAGCAGATGTGATTGCCAAGCCGCTCTCCATCCTCTATCAGCAGTCATGGTCTGGAGAGGTACCAGATGACTGGAGACTTGCTGATCTATAAGAAGGGTTGTAAGGAAGATCCAGGGAATTACAGGGCTATTAGCCTGACCTTGGTGCCAGGGCAGAGTATGGAGCAAGTCATCCTGTGGGCAATCACAGAGCAAAAACATGAAAACATGGGACCAGGCCCAGCCAGCATGGGTTCATGAAAGGCAAGACCTGCCTGACCAAACTCATCTCCTTCTGTGACCAGGTGACCCACTTGGTGGATGAGGGAAAGGCTCTTAGCAGGAGTGGCTGAGGGAACTGGGACTGTTTAGTCTAGAGAAGAGACCTTATTGCTCTCTACAACAACTACCTGAAAGGAGGTTGTAGTGAGCTGGGAGTCAGTCTCTTCTCACAGATAAGTAGCCATAGGACAAGGGGGAATGGCTGCGAGTTATGCCAGGGAAGGTTCAGGCTAGAAATTAGGAGAAATTTCTTCTCAGAAAGAGTGATAAGGCCTTGGAATGGGTTGCCCATGGAGGTGGTGGAGTCACCATCCCTTGTGGTGTTCAAGGAAGGGTTGGGTGAGGTACTTACAGACATGGTTTAGTTAGTAATATAAGTGGTAGCAGGACGTTTGGACGATATGATCTTGGAGGTAAACTTAGCAGAACTTTTCACGGTCTCCTGTAGTACCTACACAGATGCTCTTAGAGGCTCCAGGTTATGGTGGGAAAGTCTTTATTCAGGGAAATGTAGAATTTCTTGAGGAAGAGGTGAGCACAAAGCTTCATTCAGAGCTCTCTTGAAATGAGGCTGTGGTCTGGGTTGAGGAACTCAAGGACTTGGGGTCTGTGGAAAACAACTTATTTTACACCGTTGGTAGTCCCTCTCTGAAAATAGCAATGACTCCCTTAGATTCCTTCATAATGCTTAGCCAGAGTAGTCTGGGCAGCATGAAATACTAAAGTGTTGAGCTTCCCGGACTTTCAACATATTCAGATTTTCATTTTTTAATTTTAGAGGTGAGGCATAACAGGATCAAAACTAGAGAGTTTTAAAAATAGACTCATGGTCAATCAAGTTTACAAGTCAAAAAATGAGGCAGCATTCATCAGTTCACAAAAAAAAGAACCCCAAAACCAACCAACCAAAAAAAAAACCAAACCCCAACCCAAACAAAAAAACCAATACAAATTTAGAATTTCTTTTCTTTGGTATCCATTTGTCTTACAGTTTTATGAGAACTTGCAATGCTAACCTCTGTTACAAAAAAACCCCCCAGCTTTGTGTAACACTGCTACTATTCCTAATTCTGGCAAGTCAGGTACTGATTGTGGATGAGATGGCAGAGAAGAGTTCACAGGAAGATGATGAACTTCTGGTTAAAACCAGAATAGCTCCCATACACGTCAAGGGAATAAATTAACATTCTGAAACTTCATAACCAATATCTGACAGCACAAGCTTCACTATTAATTAAAGAGTGTGTCCGTCCCACCCAGCTGTAACAATTCTAATCTGGGTAGAAGGACTGACAGTAATGTAGGGGCAAAGTTATATAAAAATTTTTAAGAATTCCTGACCTATGAATTCCAGTTTTTTATTACAGAACTGTATGCTTCTGTGTAGTTATCAGAAAATGATAATATTTTCATGGATACACTGCACTTAAAGGAATGGTAAAATGATGAATGAAAACTATTTCCAAGGCATCATTTCTGTTAACAAAAGGATTTTGTGTGCAGTTTTCACAACAGAAAAGTGTTTTATCAGGGTCCTTTAGACATACAGCAGCTATGAGCACTGCAGTAAAGAGTGACTGCCAAAGAGAAAGAGACAGATTTGGGGAAGGTTTTTTGTATTCAGTCATAGGATTCATCATAGCACACATGTTGAAGATTGGCACATAGGAGATTATTATTACTATCTCTTTTTTCTCAAGATCAGAATTTGGTTTTACTTTGGTGCTATAATTTAGTCGGAGGGATATTATATGTATATGTGCACATAGGAACAATATATGGCAAGACAGGGACAACAACTGACCCTTTTCAACAGAAAGGGATTGCACAGAAGCTGACTGAGAAGAATTCCTGTTCAAGCAGTTAGCAGTCTCTCAGAACAGCAAAGTTAACATTTCTGTGCCCAGCTAGGATAGCTTCTATCGGAAGCTGAAAGTAGAACGTAACATAATCCATTATGGATGCCTGTTTGGGAAAAGAGATGTTCTCAGCATAGATATACTTTGTATTAAGCAATCATGTGGGGCTACTACATTCAGAAGTATGACTGACTTTGCAGAAGACAGGCACCGAATCTATGGCAGCGTAACAGAAGTATTAACTGAAATGCATCACATTAACCATGTTGTTTCGAAGGGCATAAAAGATAAGGTCAAACAGCACAAATGACAAGTGAGAAGAAATCAGAAATGGACCAGGGTTCAAACAGTGGAATGAACATCAACTTCACTTTACAATGAAATATTTTTTTTTCAAAGAAAAATGTAAAGAGACTATAAACAGATCCACCAGTCTTTTTTTTGTCTCAGCCATTGTTCTTTGAAAGCTCTACTCCTTAAGGAGGAGAGATGCAAACCTCTCCTACAGTGGGGTATAGGACTCATAGGTGTCCACTGTTCTTGCTGGAACACTATCTCAGCAGAAAAATGGTTATATACCCCCTGAAAGTGCAAGTCTTAGATTATCCATACCATACAGAGAGATCTCTTTGTTAAGAAAGTTTATAGAAAGCTCTAAGGAACATAAATGGAGAGAAGGAAAGCAAATCACATAAAATTTAAGTTCATATGCATACTGCTAACTCAGCTGCAGTTGCAGGCAGGAGAAAAAGCAGTGGTAGAAACACTGTTCTCTTTCCTGCCACAACTTTTACGTACCCCCTCCTCAGTCCTGACTTTGGTGTTGGGGGCGAAACAGGGGAGGGGGTTGTTATTAATGAATGCCTTTGATTTAAAACAAGATGATATAACGGGAAAAGCAGACTAAGGCTCTCAGTTTATTGAACTGTGAGACTAAGGACACACTAGAGATGGTCACCCAGCTAACTCAGGAGCCAGCAGAAGCTTGGCTGTGTTTTTTTAGCTCTGCAGCCTTGCCCCTAGAGATACTGGAACTACCTGTTGTAGCTATTGGAACTGCCCTGTTGCAGGCAGTCATTTGAGAACGCAAGAGGTACTTACTCCAAAGTAAGGCACTTGCCTAGAACACTTTAAAATTAGTGTGCTTTAAGGCAAGACAGGGTTCTGTTCCAAGTGATCATAAGGTCATTTGCAACAGAGAGGTTAGACTAATCTCATTTTGGATACTTAGTGTTGTGCTGACTGACAGGAAATGTTTTGCCTGTTTAGCCAGGCAGTACAAAAATAGGTACTGCACCACACATAAAAGCTTTTTATGCTGAAAAAGCTTTAGTACAGAGAAAAAAACATGTACAAACTGCACGTGGTCTTCCTTGAACTTCATGCACTTGTGTCCTACATGCTGCAGCAGAGTAGTCAAGGTCTTTCCTCCTACTGTCTAAGCTCTATATAAATGCTGTTGTCATACAGGTATTTGCAGCTTAATGAGTGACAACTGCAGAGCATAAGAGTTAAGGCTGCAGACATGAAGAATAAGCCTTACATAAAATATTGATTTATCATCCAGATAAATTCTAGGTGTTCTGAACCAGTCATGAACCAGTCACTTTTATATAACCTAAGAAAACAGCAATTTACATTTAGCTTTCTGAGTATTCTTGATATTCTACGGAGAAGGATTAATGTTTTACATTATCAATTCCAAAATGCTGTTAGCTGAAGTTATCCAGCCTTCTTCTTCCTACTCCTCCTCCAAAGATTTTTCAGAAGTAGTGAAGGATCCTAAATGCTTTCTAAAGGGAATATTATGAATTAGATAATGCAGTAGGATATCCAGGCACTACTTTGCTCTCTCTGTTCTGTCTCTGCTGTGGCAGAAATCGTTGCTAGAAAGATGCTGGAAGGATGTGGCAGGAGAAAAGAAGGCATGGACATCTTCAGTGTGGTCATTGATCTGATGGA
>VZTU01024051.1:0-24052 GCA_013400835.1 Zapornia atra
ATAAGAGAAGAGAGTTATTTTAACAGTGCCCTGTTAAAAAAAGAAGCAACTCATTTTCAACTCATTTTCTCCAGTGGGAGGGATGTGTGGCCTCATGTGAGAGAGGGAACATGCCTAAGTTATTACTGTAGGAAAGCAATCTGTCAAAGCCTGGTCGTTTTGGCATGGTGAATACCACTGGTGAGATCAGAGAGTCAGATCCTGCTCGCAATTACTGCTAAAGGACCTTGGATACAGGCAGCCTGCTATCAATTATTCCCCTGGCCTCAGACACTTGGACTTGTCAAGTTCCCAGTGTCTTCTGTTTTGTAACAGTAAGAAAAAGGGCTTCCCATGATCGGTTCTTGGAAGTTTCTCACATGTTGTGTCACTCCAAAGTGTCATTAACAATTCAATTAAAATTTCACAGCCCATGTTAGCATATTCAGGTTTTTGTCTGCTAAAATAAGGTCCAAGACAGATAAAGCAGATTCTGTCTCAAAAATCTTGACTTTAAAACTTATGCTTTCATATGTAGATTATCAAACATGACACTGTCTGCCACCTCAGTGAAGCAGTGTGTTTGATGTCCCTACCCTACTAATAGTACAAAGAAAAAATTGTTTAACTAGAAAACAGAATAGCAACATTGCTTGCAAGATACAACTTCTTGCATCATTTGTTTAGTTTGGTATAATATCAATTTTATGTTTTTTATGAAGTCTCACCGGTCTATTCTGAAGTTGATTTTATTTTTAGAAACACTGAAGTATTAAATTACAGGGTTTGTTTTATTAGTTTACTTTCCTGTGTGGGGTTTTCTTAAAAGATTAGCTCCAGATTTAAAGTGCAAATTGAAAGTAAAATAATCTAAAGAGCCATATTAAACATGAGTTTTACAGGATATAGCCACAAAAAGAAGACATACTGTTCATTTGCATAGTTTATTCATAGTTCATGGGCCCCTCTGTAATTTTTCTCCAATTATACAATGTAAAAAAATTTAACATCTTAAGGTTTTCAGTAAAATTGGAAAGAAAGTTCAGCCTTAAGCCTTCTAAGGCAGCTTTTCCTCTAAACCATCAATAGGTTTAGTCATGCAAGGAGAAGATTCTTTAAACTTACCAAAGACTTTGTTTAAAGCCCAGGAAAATGTGGACTGTCAGCATCCTTTGTGTTGTTTTGCAGCTTAAACCCGTTCCCCAGTATACTGGTGACCCTCTACCCCAATTCTCTAGTTTTTCCCTGACATCAAACTCAGGATTATTGTTAGATTTTCTTCTGGGCAAAAAGGAGATTAGAAGCCCAGCTGCAACAGCTGCCTCACAGGAAAGGGGGTAGAAAAGCTATGTAGGTAGATATAAAAGTTTAACCACCATATTACTAGAATAATTTTCTTCCACATACCAACATCCAGCATTGACCATCATCCATCGCATGGCCTGAGAAGGAAAGACTGCAAGAAATGGGGACACCTTCCCTCACAGTGTCAAAACAGGAGTTGACAGTTCAAGGCAAAAATGATTTGCATGTAAATCCTGATCAAAAGCAAGCTTGCACCCTGAAGTTGTCAAGTTTTGCTACCAGTCTGACACTTAAATGGGCTATAGCAAAACTTGATTTAAACTGAGGAGAAAAAAAACATGGCAACTCAATTACCCCCTTGCAGATCAGATCTGGCAGTTCAGGTCAAACTTTTCACCCTACCATTTCTCAATACCTGATGCCTTAAACAAACAATATGTATTCCTCCTACAACCCTAGATGAAAATACATTTCCCATGGCTCCCTACTGTGTCTTTAAGAATGAATGGGAAGGAAAAATAAAATGTTTGGAAATATTTTTTTTCTTTCTTTAATTATCTCCTGGTCAAAATTAATCAGGAAGAAAATTTATTTTATGCAAATAAATTTGCCTTCGAGAGATGTCCAGTGTACATTGTCTTCTACAAGAATCCTTTCTTTTTTTTTTTAAAATCCCATCCCATTAAACACATAAAGCCACACTTCACTGAAATAACATTTGTCTAGCATCACAGAACCAAAAACTACTTAGATCTGCCCAAAGGATGTTAAATAAATAAAAATAATGTTTGATACTTTGAGAAAATTGGAGATAGATTTATATAATTCAGTCAGTCTGTAAAATTACAAGGAAACCTCCATAGTGCTATAGAAATTAAAGCCAAAGATTTTCTAGGGTCTAATTCTTAGAGCAGTTCCATCCTTTAGCCAGTCAATTCATGTAACTCCTTAACAGGTTTCTGCAGCAGCGCTCAACAGTTGTAACACCTGCTACTGATTTCTTTTGTGTCCCCAGACTGGCTTCCCTTTGATGTTACCACATCCAGAGTAGCAAACCAGAGCATCTTCCTCAGCTTTTTTCAAAATAACTTTGTTCTGTTCATTGCTATTCAAATATGACATCCAAGATACACTTCAGACACTGCTCTACAGGCAAAAACAATCAAAAAGAAAGAGACCAGTGGATTGCCTAGAGATTACTTAGATTCTTTAAGCATTAGAATTAGCAAAGTCTTCAATGAGATCCCAGCTTTCACAAAAATTTATTCATTTTACTAGTACAAATCAGGTGAACTCATCACATACCATCCAGAACTAAAGACTGTATGCACAGACCCACTCAGCCCTTCTATCTCAGTTGCATAGCTGATGAGTGGGGAGGGTGGTGGTGATATAAAATATTAAAATACTTACTTTATGCTGATTTGAAAACATTAGTATTCACGATCACGTCACAACTAATTTTCCCTCCTCAAATACTCAAATCTCACTATACCACAATCACACAATATGCCCTGCCTGAGAAAAGTTACAAAGTCTGACCTCCTACCTTGAGCAGGAGGAACACCCAGGGCCAGGTTTACACAACACTACATTTTCAATTTGTGCAAATTGCTACATCCATACAAAGTTACATCTTGGCCATTTAATGAGCAAATCTGGTTCACAGCTATTCCAAATTTAGCAAATTCCATTGCTTGCACCATAATGAAACAGAAACCTTTTTTCTCTCATGTTTTGGAGAAAATGACTGCATACAATAAAAACAAGTGCGTTACTTGCTACAGGTCACTAAGTTCATTAGCAATATATCTCTAAATAAACCATATTCTCAAAGAGTGCTGCCGTTACAACTGCCTCTAACCGTCATACTCATGTCCTCCTACATCAAGTTTTAACACAATAAAGTGAGAAAGAATAGTAGTAAGAAAGAAGATTCATTTTAACACAGCTATATTTATTATTTTCATGATAGGCCAGTATAAGAATTAGACACGATAAGTTTTCCACTTTGTACTCCAGAAAAAAAATATTCAGAGTTACTGTAATGAACAAACTGATATTTGTGTATATTACTATGAATGTCTGACCATAACACAATATTAATGAAGGTTTTTAAACTTCAATTGATTAGAAAGTTGGCAAGTATTTACAGCATTATTGCTTAGACTGTAAATTCTTTGCAGCAAAGATTTTTTTGTTCCAAGCTGTACAAGACACTGTCAAAACAATGTCCTGCTACAACAGTGACAACAATTTTACACCCTCCCAGAGTAACTGCAGAAATTATTTCAGGAGAATTTGAAATGGTGCCATTTTTCTTTTGATAAGTCCAATTCAGACTACACCTTAAATTAAAATCAGTTCCTTAGTAACTCCAGCTGAAGTATTAAAAAATATATATATACCTCAAGATTTTCACCGTAGATTCTAATTTCAATTAAACAATGCTATCTTCACTTGGCCTCATCTTTATTTCTGTAGTTATAATAAGACCTTTAAAACCTCATGTATGTAACTTGAAGCAAACCTAAGTTATAGAAGTTTAACTAAGCTACTACCTCATTATGATGGGAAAAAAACCCAACAAAATAAAATAAAATAAAATAAAATAAACCAATCCTTTCTTCAAAGAATCCTAGGGAACCTTGGGTGTAACATTAAGCCATTCAGAATCCAGAGACAGCAAGTAACTCCACATGAAATCTACCTGCACTTGAATTTTTCAATAACTACTCTAACTTCCACACCTGAAGAGCTGGGGGATTTTTAAAATAATTTCCAGTTAAATATTGTCTTGCTAGAGAAAACAGCAGGACAATTCTTCAACTTTTTTTTCTTTTTTTTCTTAAGATTTCTAAAACACAGGGACACAAATTATTGTTACACTTTTTTCTGCTCACACACTCATTCAGCAATTCAGTCAACAGTATGGGATACACATCTTTAGATTTCAATAGAATTTAAGAGTTGTCCCCTCTTGGACTACCTGTAAAGTGAGCAATGGCAATGTGGTTCTTCCTCCACTGAAGTAGACACTGCACATTCATCCAGAAGGAAAAGACTATGCTGACACAGGGACCTGGTCTCTCACAGCAGTTGTGGCGTGAGCTAGCACCCTTAAAATCTGCACAGAGTAACAACAGAACAACTCTTGCTATCCCAGTGAAAGCTTACAAGAGGGTGATGTCCCTGACTCACCAACAGCTTCACAAAATTAGATGTGAGAACTCGAACTATGAGGTCATGCAGGCTGGATGTAAAGAATTAGAAAAGGAGCACATTAGTATTCTACCCTTTCAAGGAAGAGCAGTGATTTTGGTTCACTTCTAGCCCAACACAGCCGCAGTTAACTTCTAGCCCAACACAGCAGCAGTTAACACACAGCTCACCTCTTCATCACCAAGGCACAGCACAGTTTCCAACTTACCAGTGGATGGAAATCATGTACTTCACTGCAGTGTAGTCCTGCAGACTAATGATATGCATTTAGAGACCCGAGCTATAAGCAAGTTAACATACTACAAGGGGGTTCTCAGAAGTTTTATATAGTCTGAATTCAGCATAAATCAGCAGTAACTCACCTCCATAAAGATTAAAGCCTTCTTTACACAGAATATACACAGCATATACCATAGTATTTGCAGATGCCTTTATACTAGCCTAACAGAAACAGCACAGTTCTACCCCAGGGAGCTCAGATTTTAGAAGAGTGTTATAGATTTTATTTTTAATTCTTTCATATGAAAATTAATTTTCGACAGCTGTTATACCATGTTTAATTTGACACATGTGGAATAAGAAAGAAGGCAACACACACACTATTACGCAGTTCCCATGCACAACGTACCAGCAGAGTAGCACTGACAAGGAAAACTTTTCCTAGCTTTAACCACCTGTTCTTTTTCCATAGACAAATGCTTCTATCATAAGACAACAGTCCATCTCCAATGAGGTCATGACTACTAGAGTTTTCATTTAGATTTTACAAATGTACTGCTGTAGATGTTTAAAATCTGTGCAGTATCATTCCACAATAAATCAGTCTGACAGCTTTATGAATTTTCAAAAAGAAAAAAAAAATCCTCTTCATAAAGTTCAAAATGTCAGCAAAGCAAAAGCTCTAAAAACGGTGCCAACATATTTTTAAGAAAAGCACATGCACTTGGCTCATGGATGGCTGCTACCATCGATCAATAAACACAGAGCCCTCCTCCTTCTTCTACTCACCGCAAAGAGTTCCGGTCAGCATACCACACTAGCGTACCCACCCAGCCCTTGTCTGTGGGAAATGAGCCTTGCCCACCCAGCACCCCCCCTCCACCCTTTATATTTTTTATGCTTGAAGATTACTTAAGATCTCACTGACCATAAGTACATTTTCTTTCTTCAAGGCTCAGAGAGTCTAGGTTAGGTTTTCTTAGTATCACCCTTATAAATTCAAAGGTCCCCCTATTTCTGCTCAGAGCTAAATCAGATTTACAACAACTGTCAAAGCATAGGATGACAGATAAATTAATCTTCCCTTCATGAGTTTACATCTGAGGCATCTGGGCTGCTGATCTGGCCCTAACAAGCACAGGGTCTCTACAAGCTGTCGTTTAAAGCTGATGCTTTCATGACTGGAGATGAATTATTCTGTCATGAGAATCTATTTATTCAGGAGTTAGAAGGTGGGGTTTTGGCTGCAGGGTAGGATGATTTCATGGGTTAAGATCCCCTTGAAGCGTCTGTTTAAATCTTGTCCTGGAGTTGACTATACTTGGAATTTTTAGGACATTTACAAAATAGGGAAAAAACCTTTTTCTTCCACAAAGTTGTTATATTTTCCCCATGCCGGAAGCCAGTAGCGGATTATTTTCTCTATACAGCAGCTGATTATTAATTCCCTTTCTCCAACTAAGGATGACTATCCAGACATTAATAAATGGATATTTTTTAAAAGGCTCAATGATTCATTTCATGACATTGCCTGCCAGGTAACAGTCCACTGTGAAAAAACAGCCTCCTGCAATCTGCCAGGACAGTTTTTTGGGTGAAGGAGCCAGGAAACCCTTGGTCTACCTGTGGGAAAAATGTGTTTCAGACCCAGCTGCTGGACACTGATGCAGTAGAAACAATGACAGTCCTTGAGCAAAGCAGGCAGGGAGAAGTTTCTATGCATTCCAGCTCAGGTCAGTGACCTGCAGGGGAAATGAGGCCATCAAGAAGTGAACTGAGGATCTATAAAAAAACAAGAGGGTAAGCTAGTGAATACTGGGAGACATTGACTGACAAGCTTCAGTTCAATGTAAAAGATAAATTCATCCAGTACTTAAACTACTGAGTCAACTGGTTAATAGATGCCTATGCAATGGTATCTAATCATTGCCTGACTGGTTTACATCATTTAAATATGGAATGTCACATGGGGAATTTCAGAGAAGTGGTGGGCTTAGCCTGTTAAACCACTGAATAGAGAGTGTTCAATGACATGTGCGAAGGGCACAGATCCCAGATCATCAGGTTGGTAAAGAAGCCATTAAGTGGTGAAAGAAAAGAATCAATACATGAAATAGATTGATATCTATGTTTCAAAATAATTATTGGTGATATAGTGTTGTAAGGACAGGGGAAAAAAGCCCGATACAATTTTCTAGAAAAATTAGTAATGCTTTTGCATCAAAGCAGAAATGAGAAATATTTTTAATAGGAGGAATGATAAACGAAAACAACTTTCCTTTTTCAAGGAATCATTTTCAAGAACTCAAAGAAAAATTCAACTCTCTTCTCAGAAGGAACCCAGTGGCAGGCAAGAAAGAGCTGGTTTTCAGTATGCACCAAGAGGTGGTATTCAAATGCTAACACAGAAATGGAGGCAATCTAGAAGAAACAGTTTTATAGTAGACATTTGATTTGTCAGTTTCTCCACGCTCCTTTCTAAAGCATAAGCCTTCTTTACAGAAGTTTTTATTTTTAGGGCAACAATACCCTTTTGGCTATGTTCTTCTACATATACATTCATCATTAAAATGTCACTATTGCTTTTTTATTATTCAGAAAAGAATATATTTTTTAAAAGGTTTGAAAAACACACACAGAAGCTGATCTATGTTAAAACTATGGCTCTTCTGAGAAGCCATCTAGTCTTCCTTTCCAAGCTGTTATTGTCAGCCATGAAACCTGCAGAGGAGTCCACACTGACATTGTGTCCTCCCTTGAAATTTCATTAATACCTGCACTCTCCACTGTACAATGATTTCTCAAGCTTTCCTTCTGTCTTTTTCAGGGATGGCAGGGGTATATGAGGGTGAATCCCACAGAATTTGAAAGTGACAAACATTGCAGAAATTAAATTTCCTACTTAGTCTACAACTATTTTAACCTCAAGAACATTTTAAAACATTTAAAATACAAAATGCAGATGTGTACTTGCAACAGAATTAATTTTCTATTAAACACCCCTTCCCATTGACCTAAATCATCCCATCTTGCTATCCAAATCCCGTTTGCATTTTCAGTTCTAGGAATCCAGTCATCCCATATGCCTGGCTTTCTATTATTGCTTCAAGAGAGATTTCAGCAAAACTATGCACAGTAGCAAGACAACCCATTTTAAAACCTCTCTTCTGTTTATAGACAACTGCTTTTGGATGTGTTAATTAAAAACTTCAGCACTTTGGATGCTGTAAAGTCGATCAGTTTGCCTTTGCAAAAAGGAGCCTCATGCCACACAAACCAGACCTCTAAATTTAGTTTGCCTCCAACTGCATCAGACAAAGCATTCTGTTCTTCTGAAGGTTTAAATATCAGCCAATCGAAAAATCAAAAAGAACCATTCTGTTGGGATTTGCATCAACAGAAGTTAACACTTTAAATCCCACAAAGTACAGTCAGTGGATCTTAACAAAAAACATGCATCGACCTAATGATTTTTAATATAAGTTCTACTACGCACAGCAAACTAATGTGAGATGTATAAGATGTTAGGGAAAGAGAGATCAGTCTGTGGTATTTATGACTTTAGTCATTCTTTCTCAAAACAACAGATGAAATAAAATGTATGACATTCCCAAAGAGGGAGTTTCTACTGTAATTCATCTTAAAATGCAATGTTCTGTCATCTCCAGTAACACTTACTGAAAGCAACCATCAATACTTTTTGTCAAAAACCTGCACTCTGTGTAAAATGTTCCATCAATCTCTATTTACATAAAACAAAAAACTTTCAGTGTGGTTCTAAAGCAGAACCATTCAGAATCTCTGTCTTCCATTTTCATGCTCTGCTGAAAAATTATTTTGACTGACACCCCCCCCCATGCCTAACAATTTATGGTAAAGGGGGAGGGGCGTTAATGTAAAGTAAAACCACATAGACTTGTTCTTTTCTATTGATCAGCTAAGCAAAATAAAGCATTTTTTGTTTAATTTGAACCATATCCAGTTTTCCTTCTACATATAAACAGTCTAAATATTCTAACTTAATAATCGGTGAACAATTTTGCAAAGTAAGCAATTTAATATAGTTCACTTAATCATGTTCATGTATCCCATCTGCTTTTCCAGACATATAAAGAGCACTGAGAGTAACCATCCTGTAATTTTACTCACATGACCACTACCATAAATTCCAACCAGAACTAAATCACAGGGAGAAGAATATGTATGTATTCAATGCTTTTGGGTTTAGGAACTTCATTTTCTAATCCTCAAACTGCATTCACAGTGTTTCTAAGCTATTAGGCACTTGAGGATCAATATTCAAACAGTTGTAAAAGAGCATGGAGGAAAAATATAGCAGAAATATACAGCCACAGAGCAGTCATTCATTTTCTAAATTCACAGTCCTATTATTAACCATATCCAAAAAAGAACTAGTTGACTTGAAAAGGAGAGTGGGGAGTGTTTCCCAAATTCCTTCCTCTGTAGTTTCCTCTGGAAGATAATGTTCTTTTGCTTTATCACCTTCTCAAATGAAACTGTGCACCACTCTATGCAATTTGATCGTCTTTAGGCCTGCAAGAAACAAAATCAGGACAGGCCATTGGAAAAGTCTAGAGCTACCATGGACAGATCATACAAACCCAAATACCACTGGCCTCCCCTGGAACAGATCAGTCTACAGATCAAGCAAACAAGTCCTAAAGAAAAGACCTAGATGAAAATATCTAACAATACCTAAAGGAGGAAGAAGGAAAAAAATCTAAGAAAAAATACTATTTAAGTAGGGACCTATCACTTTAAGACAATCAAAAGATAAGTAAATAACCTAAATGTTAGCATTAAAATGTAACGGAAGTTCAGATACAGGATAAGGAAGGCCTTGTAAAAATTTCTACTTCTGTATTCACTACTCCAGATAGTAAGATGTTAATGAGCTGCCTTTACAACTCGCCCACTTCCATTCCTGCTCCAAAGAGAGGGGGGGGGAAAAAAAAGTTGAAGTCTTCCTAAGTATTATTTGATACAATAGATAAAAGGGGGTTTTGGTATAATTCTGCCTTTTTTTTTTCTTCTTTTTTTCTTTTTTTTTCCTGTGAACACTGTCAATTTCTGTTTAACAGCTGTGAAAAATATATAACTAAAATAAAGAAAACCAAACAACCACACATCCACATAGCTATATGGAGCCACACATCACATAAAGCACACGCTCAATTTGCTGACTGAGGAGTATCACTTGGAGATGCAACCAAAAGCTCAGAAAAAAAGATTAAGATATTTCTTGCTCCCTTTTCTTATAGATCAGAGACCTGAGCTACAACTTTTCTTCTTTTTTCTTCCTGGGGCAAAATGGTTGAAATAATTTCTACACCAAACCATATCCCTGTCATCTGAATTATAAAAAAAACCCAACCCACACCACAGTACAAATTGACTCAACGAGGGGGAGCTATTAGCAATGAATACAAAAGTAATGCTCAATACTGCACAATCATCATTACCTATACAGCTGAATACTTAACATGCTACCTCCTAGAGGAATTACAAAGTGGCTGCCTACGTTATTTTATAGACAGCCAAGAGAAATAAATATATGATGTATGGCTAGGGAGAAAGAAGAATGTTGTATTTTTTCCCTTTTCATATAAAATAATGTCCAGTTACACAAAAACCTCAGCTTATGATCTCAAGGCATGCCTTGCTTTTTTCAAATCACATAAAACACAGTATCAGCTACAGTACAAATTCATGCCTTTAAGTGAACCTACTAATCATTTGATTACAGTAGACATATTTGGCCAATGAACTACAGGTCTTAAAGCGATTAAATAATCAAGAATGTAGTGCCTCCCAATAATTATAACATACATATGACAGAACAAACAGATGAAAAATAGCAAATAATTCCACCACCGACATTTTTCTTTCCTACCAATACATAACATGCTAGGAAAGTAAAAAAAGTCAGCCTTAAAAAAGACAAAAGTTTCATAGGCACCAGGAAGCCATACACACTATCTCAGACATTGCAGGACAGGAGAGATGGAGGAAAACAATTATCTAGATGCACCCTTCTCGGCATGTCTAAGATCCTTTGCTCACACTATGCAATCATGTTTTGCTTCTATCCCTCCACTACATGGTTGGTCCCCACCACTCTTCTTGGGGAAAGATAACCTTGATGAGGGGAACAAAAAGTAAATCAGAAAAAAAGAAAAAGTCAAGCTACCCTAGCAGCTTCAACAAAATGTGTTCTGGACAGCAAGGTTTTCCCTTGCTTCAGTAGACAAGCCATTATTAAACTTCTTTTTTTTTTTTTAAAATAATCACTGCTACAAAAATATTGATGAGTCCACAGGTAATCATGCATATGTAAAGAAGTCAACTCAATTTTTTTTTTTTCCCAGAGAGCACTGTGATAAAATTGACCATAAGAGTCTTTAAAAAGCTGACCAAATAAAATTTTAATAACAGTGTATCGGAACTTAGTTAACTGTTGCCCAGTTTTTCCTGCAAAACACAAGCTCTAATTTTTCAAATACAAATTAAGCTTTTCTTTTTTTTTTAACATTTGTGGATGGAGAACCCATGCAACATTGCACTGGGAAGTCTTTAAGTTGAGAAGAAAAGGGCCAGTTAGCTTCATTGTTTTCAGGTCAGTTTCACAACTAGAATTTGGCCCAGCAGTTCTGCGAAACAATTTCAAGGAGCATACAATCAAATCGTATCTGGACATCACATATCTGTCATCACCCATTCACCATCTGCCTGAATTTTAATAGGACCTTCTATTTATTCTGGCCAAGGCTTGAAGCATGGCAGTTCCCCTTCAGTGCAATGGGCTTCAGTACCAACAAACACTACCAATATATACCAGTTCTTCCTTGAATAAAAGGCAAGCTCTTGAAGAAGTAGATAAGCAGGACAAGACACCTTAGATAGAAAAATCTCTAAAACCCAGGCAGAATTCCCCTGAAGAGTAGGCAAAGCCCAGCTGAAAGATTCACCATACATCAGGTCTGTTCCTAAATTTGGATTAAATCCCACAGTTTCCTTTCTCTAACACACAAGAGAATGCAATAAAACCCCAAGTGCCCTACCAATCCGTTCTCTGTAATACCTCCCAAAGTCATTCCTGGTCTATCCCCTTTATTCAACAGAGTGCTTTCGTGCAATTTTACGAACACAGCAACATACTAGATCATCCTGGCAACATGAAGCAGCACAACTTGAACTGGCTAACTGTCAGTGGAAAAAAGATGGGTTGTCTGTAGTAAGAGAAGGTGAAGGAACAAAGACAAAGCTGAAAGCAAAAGACTCCTTTTGGAGAGTAGCTCTCAACAGCCAGAGGAACTAACCTGGGGGTATAAGCAGGGACAGACAGACTTTTCTCAGCTCCGACTGCTTCTAAGAGACACATCACAACAGAATTAATAAATACTCTTGAGTTACCATTTCTAACGTTGTTCCTATTGACACAAAAAGCCTTTCACCAGTTAAGTTAACCCACTGACTTTTCAGATGGGACAAGGGCTTGCAATAAAGTACTGGGGTCTCCTAGTGCCTTTCCACAGTCTCTCTCTCAATGCCTAAAGAAACAGTTTGCCAGCAGTTCCACTGGAATGAAAGTGTAACAGGGCTTTACTCCCAGGAGTCAAGGAACACATCTTACAGCACACACAGGGAATGGCAGGTACATCACACAAATGGCATGGAAATTCATATATCACTTTTTAATTTGGTTGTTCCCAACAAATGAAGGTTAAATCCCAATTATTCAGGCTGACCCTGCAGTGAAAACCAACTGACTAAAGGATTATTTTTTCCTATGCATCAGAATTTTACAATCATCCATATAACACAATTTCCAATGGGGAAATGTTTATAGCAACACTGTATGGGTAGGAAGCAATATTTACTTGTCCAAAGTCTAAATATCATTCAAATGAGATTTGTACTAGAACCCCCAGAATATGGGGCCTGACTGTAATGGCCAGACAGTAAACTGGGAGGGGGAAAAATTTGTACACATCTTAAGTGAAAATGTCAAGAGACTTTGACTTCACAAGGGACAACTGAAAGTATGCAGAATTTATCAATTGATGTATGTTAATAAGGATTACCTGTGTAAAATGTCTTCAGCCAGCACCATCATTGTTTAAGGAAAAATAAATAAATACAATGAGTAAACTGAGGTACTGGCAAACTTAAACAAGAAAAAAGGTGCACACAGAGCAGTTCCAGCACACAAATATACATCATTCTTTTGTCCTGGTCCTGTCACTGTCCAGGGGCCAGCACAAAAGTACAAGATGAAAACCATTAATTTTAGGCATCATGCAAAAATAATCCAAATCAATTGCCTCCAAGGTCCCCAAAATAAAAAGTGAGCAAGTCTGATCAATGACTTTCAATTAAGATGATGAAAAATGGTTGTTGAATTTGCTTAAGGGAACTCAGAAGCCACACACACACACACACACACTGCATCGCTTTCTCTTATCTCCAGCTGAAAGACAGTACAGATAAAGGAATCAGCCACATGAAGTCTTGAAACTCATCCCAGGTGGCCATAAAAAGAACAGAATTTCAAAAATTTCAAGACCAAGCCTATTCCAGTGGTAGAATTCCCACTTAACATTTTCCAAATTAAAAGTCCTTCCAATAATAACAGAAATCTAAAAGCCCGCTTTAGCAAGGGCTAGCTGCTTCCAACCATTTGTTCAGAGACTCTCCAACAAGCATACAGCACACTGTAAGAATTCAATTTGGAAACCATCATCTAAAGCACAGAGGAGAACAGGAAAGTCATATTGCTATAATGCTTAGATTATCAATCATCTTGACAGTTTATTGGCTTTATCACCACACATACCATTAAAATGATGTCTGGCCTAGAATGTCAGGAGGCAAACATTAAACAGACCAGGATTAAAAAGCAGATCCCAAACAGCACTCCAGTAAAGTTTCCCTTCCACTCTGAAATTAGTTAGAGCTGACTAAGTAACTGGCGCTAGACTTTGAAGAAATATACAGCCTAAAAGGCGCAGAGTCAACACAGGCTTGACGAGCTGATAGGTAATGTCATGTTATGGCAACTCTAAAGCTCCCGCGGTTGATNAAACAACAACTGCTTAATTTGTTGCTTCTTAAAGTCAAGGTCTTGCATCCAAAGGGCCAAATGAACTCCTCGAAGTCAAGCAGCAATGCTTGTTTTATCAATTCTGTAATTATCAAACACACACATTAAAAATACTATTTTTAACACTAATTTTACAGATTAGGAAAATCTAACAGTGACAGAATATATTCATAATTCAGTAGTACCACACAATGAAAGAGATACAAATCCTGAATTTTTAAAGCATAGCTGTGTATGTCAGTCAGGTAACTAAACCCTGACACAATTAAAATTGTGCATCAACAGGGTGCAGTTGAGAACTGTGTCATTTGCTCAGGACCATGCTTCCATATGCTCAGGAACATGCAGGCAGGCATTTACAACTAATTAAATGCAACTTCCCTTTTCCCCAACCCACACCTCTGAAAAATCTGACGTTTCTAAACATTATATTAGTTCCCATTTCCTTCACTTCCTTTTGTCTCCCTTTCCCCCAAAAACGTATTGGCATTTGCATTATCCTCCTATCTTATTTAGAATAAATATGTCAATTTTAAATTACAAATAAACTAATCTCATGTCCAACTGAGAGAACCAGTAAAATAATTGAGCCACTGTATTTGCTGAAAATAAACTGTTTATATGCTTTCTTATGTCAGTCAAACCCAACATGCACATACCCTTCTCAATTTTAAACAGATTAATCCAACAGCAACTACAGCCTACTATACTGATTTTTATCTCATCATATACATTTCTTGAAGGAGTAGTTCTGTGCCTGAGAGAGGTGTTGGGAGGTTCAATATTTGCCAAACACTGATAGATCTTTGTTGCATGAGCATTAAAGCTTTAATATTTTGATCTCATTGTAAGTAAGATTCAACTCTGTAATTATTATTTCACAGTCCACACTTACTCATATTTTGAGGGACTGAGGCAGTGTTTTTCAGCACATGTTGTCATTTTGAAATTAAAAGGCAGCTAAATGAAATCCTAACTTAAGAAAAAATGCTGACTTAATACTTGATAAACCACGGCAGCAATTTGTAGTAAAAATCACTATTTTATCCTTAACTGTGACATTTACTATATATTAGCTGAACCAAGAATTTCAGCAAGGTCAGAGCCACAGAAGTCTCTCAGCTGAATTTTAAAATACAGGTAAAGACATCTAGAACTATCACCTGGCAAAAAAAACCCCCACAAAACACATACTATTTAAAACAAAACTGAATGACCGGCTACACAGCTATCTCTAAAGATCTGAACACTTCTCAAACAGCTGACACCATCTCTCACCAACCTTTAAATGACACAGATTGAAGTCCAAATTGACCAAAAATAATATTCTAAATTTGGAACCTAACAGGGATTCTCTTTGTTGCTTCCAACTCTCACAGTGAGGCTGAGGATTCAGGCTTGGGACCAATGTAACCATGAAAGCATCTCCAACAAAGGGAAGCTTAGATGCTAACCGTACTATTAGAAGGTCAGGAATACAGGAAGCAGGGCTTAGAATAGTACAGATTACCAGAAATACACACAGACATGAAGCTTCCCTCAGAAGTTTGTTTCTTCAGCTGTTCTTTGTATTATGCTAGTTCTATGCAATTATTTGGAGAGTTGGTGGGGGAGTGTATGAAAAAGAAGGTGAAGAAAACATTCATACCCCACCTACAACTGTTACTGTGTTTTCTTCAAAGTTAGAGACAAGGAAGAACAATCTTCTCCAGCAGCAGATGAATCCCTACCAGAAAGTAGTAGCAAGATTAGCACACTAAACAGAGGAAAGAACAGTCTCATTTGTGTCAGGAGTCTCCATCACCTCCCACCTGTTCATTCTTGGACGTGCAGTGTGTGTTTTAGATGCTCTGAAGTGTTCTAGCAAAACCCAAAATATCAAGAGGGCAGAGCAATTTCATTTTACACTGCTGCAGGATTGACTATATTCAGATTGTTTGCTCTATGAGCTTTACTTCTCATACCACAACTGCTGTACCCAGTAAGTCCCCAAGGACCCAGGCCTCACTAGCAGTTAATGATCCATTAGACAGCCACCTTGATGCAAACCAGAAGGTGGCTAATGCTCTAACAGAGTGGTTCTAAACTACAGTAACAGACAACATTCAAGGATTACAGCTACTATAAACCAGTAGTTATTGTTAATAACTGTAATATTTCATTAAAATGGCTAGAAATAATGCATACCAGACACCCAAAACAACTACAGATGACTGCAATAGTATTAGAAAAGTTGTAACATAACATTGAAAGAAAACAAGCTAGCCACTTGCCACAGTAAGAAGAATGTATCTTCTCAACATAAACTCCCAGTAGTTTCACCACCACAGGCACAGAAAAATTTGAAAAAGAATAGAAATTCAGACAAATCGCTGGCAGTATTATTACTAGTCACAGTAAACAAGCAGGGTCTTGACTTGAGTGCTCAGGGAGCAACAAGATCATCCTCCAGGGACACCTTTTGGGACAAGTTTTTAAAAACAAACCAAAAACACAGGCCAGTAGGAACCATACTAACCCTATATCATAAGGGGTACTTGTTCGGGACTCATGCAGAAGGGGAGACTGCAGGCGACTTGGCAGGTTTATGCCGCTAAATCTGAGTGCAAAAGAGTTCCCTGTATCCACACCTCTATACCTGTTATTGTTAGGGCACTGCTCTAACAATTTTGACAATCCAGATCCACCCTTGTTTGAGTGGGCAAACACCACCAAGAACATTTTAGACACCCAACTGCATCCTACTTCAGAGTGTGTAAAGACATGATTTTTCTCAAACACCATGTATTCCTGGAAGAATATTCTTCATTGATTTAGGAAATTAATAAAAATTAACCTTCTCATAAGTCTATAGTTTCAATGGTGTCTGTAGGACTGATAATTCTCCTACCCATCAATGCAAATCACTGTGAAATTCAGAGATACTATGAAGAGTACAGTGGTATTAATTTCTGAGGAAAGATTTTAATCACCTTTTGAGCAGTTTAAGACACTGCTGTACATTTTAAAGTCTTACACAGAAGTAGAAATGCTTATCATTTCAGATGCCTATATAAACTGCTATTACAACAATCACTTTCATAAATGGTCACCTAAACTGCCTTCATTACTTTTATACTGAAAGCCCATATATCATTTTGAACCTCTGAATGTAAATCATACCTTTACAGTAAGGTATACTTATCGGGCTTTCTATTTACAGTACTAGATAGAAAGAAAAATGCCACCAAAATAGCAACATTTAATACCTCTGAGCCAATCATAAAATTGAATAAGTATTTTGAGATCAATTACTGTATCGGATCAAAATGAAGATTCAGCAACACAGGCATCTATGTATTTTTTTTTCAGTGACTGACAGAGCACTGCAGGCATCTCTTCTGCCTAATTCTGACCTCCAAGGAAGTCCAAATTCCAAGTTTGCTAAGGCTGCTTTTCTGAAGCAACAATTCCTCAGTCAACTAAAACCATAGTATTTTAGGGCATGCAGCTCTCTTATTTGGTGTGGATTTTCCCTTAAGGAAAAAAAAAAAAAAAAAAAGAGCAGAGTTCAGAATTTAATTCAGAAATGTCCCAGGACTGTCTCTGTTTTCTAAAGCTTCATTTGTAAATTGAGAGAAATATCTCACTTGGTCTGAATGATTGCAAACACTCAGTGACAAAACTAACAATAATAAAAAATAAATAGATAATTAAGCAAAAGCCCACAACAAAACAACCTAGCTTTGTTATATCTTTCAGCTCAGTCGTCAAGATTTGTGGGGCTAGATAATATATGCTGCAATCACACAGGTGCTCAAAGATGTTAATGGTATCTGCCAAAACATTCTAGTACCAATTGCCCAAATTTTATGAATGTAAGGGGTTTTTCAGACCTTAGAACCATCAGCACAAAATACAGAAAAGCTCTTACCAAATTAAGGATGTTGCAACTGCAAAGAGCAAGTAATGGGGGGAAATATTGTGTTTATCCCCAGTCCCTCAAACAGTTCAACTTTGGATGAAGGGGAGAGAAAAAGTAGAGCAGAGAGGAAAGGGAAGGTGAGTTATTTACTAAGTTTTTGGAAGATAACGTACCCATTGCATTTCAGAAGTTAAAATATTTCAATGCACAATGTCTCAAGTTATTTAAAAAACAAGCCAAAAAAAACCAAAAAAATACCCAAACAAACCCTAAACCAAGAGTCAGATACTGTCAGCAACATCTCGCTATTAGCTTCTGAGACTCCACGCAGCTGACTTTCTTGATCTCACAACCTGGCTTTCACTCCAAATATACCTCCTCCTACACACATATATCCCTAACCCCTATATACACACATATTCTACCCCTCCCTCAGGGTACTATACTCACACTGAATTTCTTCCAGCCAAAGACAGCTGCATCCTACTTCCAGTACAATTTAAAAAAACGAAACCAGCTTTTACTGGTTCCACTGAAGAAATGACGAGTTCAAAAGTTACAGAGACCTCTACAATGTAATAGGTCTGAGAGGAAGAAAATATTCCTTAAAAGCAATTGCCTACTGATAGGAGAGACAGGATTAAACCAGAAGTAGCATCTCTTTGCAACCCCTTGTTTGCACATACAATGAAATTACAGGAAGTTGAGGCTCTGGAACAAGAGCTTTTAAGGACATTTGATTTAGGCTAGCATACCTCACTAGGTTTTGGTTCAGAAAACGGAGAACTATAGAGAGACAATGCATATTTCCTCATTCATATAATATGAAATTTAAAGAATTAGGCATTAT
Source organism: Zapornia atra (assembly GCA_013400835.1). Taxonomy (NCBI): domain Eukaryota; kingdom Metazoa; phylum Chordata; class Aves; order Gruiformes; family Rallidae; genus Zapornia; species Zapornia atra. Next base: position 18,604 of record VZTU01024051.1, read on the forward strand.
TTCACAGAGGCCACAAAAAGCGGTGTCCTTTTATAAAAGTAGAAAGCCTCCAGACATCCATAATATTCTTTCAATGAGCATTGCTCAATAAATGTTGCAACCCTGAAGCTTTTAAATCTATTAAAGTGATGATATCATCACTTTAAAGGCACTTCAACAGAACATTACCAGAGAAACAATTTTCGTTTTTCAAACTCAAAATAACAGTAACCAAGTTGATTAAAAGCATTTTCTACTGAAAATATTTGCAATATCTGCATTCACAGGCTTCTCTAAGAAAGAGTAGCAAACAATATATAAAACTCTGAAATAACAAGAAAGCCCCGTGAACTAATATCACACAATAAACATTTCATTAAGATTCAAGACTTATATGCTATGAAAGCATAATTTTTAACTTATTGTGGATAAGTAGAAATACTAAATAATAAATATTTGGAAGATATAATATTTCCACCTATTGTACTTAAAAGCTAAAAACCATATTCAGTTCCACAGATAGAGTTGCTCTGAAAGCCACATTGAATATATTGTCTTTGTTTGTTTAGGTTATGCACAAATAAATATTGGGATGACAGTTAGTAGTCTACCCAATAAATTTGGAAAGAGAATGAAGAGGAAGAATAAAAAAGTCGAGCTGTATAAGATTCTCTTTGTTGCTTGCTTGTTAAGGAATCCTTCTGGCACAACTGAGGGGATTATGAATTCACATGTGAATTTATCCCCTATTAAACTTTTAGTAAAAGGGTCAGTTAGCAGGAATGATAAAGCTCAGGCACACCAGTCACATGCTGGCAGAGCATCTGTGACTAGCTCTAGTCAGGCATATCACTGGTTTATAGCTTTAATGTCAAGAGGAAGGTGAGGGAGGGTGGAAAAACAGTCCACTTTGGAAAAGTGCAAAGTACAGTTTCACCAGACAAAGGTGGCATGACTTGGGGTCACACTTTTTTTGTTGTCATTCTTTAAGAGAGTCCAGGCTGAAATCTCCCATCTCACTGGCAAGGGTTTTCACTACTTGCTTAAGACTTCTGAAGTACTTAGGCTACTCAGATCTTCCTCTTTTCCATCACAAGAACTGTAGCTGAGGACTGCTGAGCTACCTCAAGCAGTGCTCCTTGGCTTACAGGTATATATCACTGCTACACAGGTGACTTAAAACCACACAGTCATCTAGTTGATGCTAAAGTCCAATCAAAATCTATATTTACACATCACCTCAATATTGCACGCTTTTTCTTTAAAATTTACACTTTTGTGCAGTTATACAATATAAAGAGCAATCCTGTTTTCACTTTCCTACCGCTGTGTTCTATCTACAAGAGATTGGGGTGAAACTTCTGAGGTGAATAAAAAAAAGCACGAGGACCAGCAACAATACAGCACCTCCAGCCAAGAAGCAAAACTCTCTGTTCTTATGACAAGAGGTTCTGTGGAGCTGGTCTGTGTGTTCTCACCAGGTAACATGTCCCCTGTTTGGGTGCCCTGGCACCCAGCTTGTCTTCCTAGGCTCTTGTTCAAAAGTGTTGCAGATTGTGCATTCTCTAAAGAGTCATTCATCTGACCTTTCCCTAATGTTCCCCAGCTGCAACCCACACACACTATTTGCAGCACATACCTTGGCCTCTAACCTGAAACAGGGCTACTGTGACAGGTCTGTGGGCTACCTCAACCTGACACACCAGCCTCCTGCACCCCAGGGAGGACATGCCAGCTAGTGCAGCCGTGGGCTCTACAAGACCATGCTGGGAGACACTGGGTCCCATACCCAGCAAGTGATCCAGAGCCCAGGAGCAGACTCCACACCCTGCTGCACGTGCAGAATCTGTTGTGTGTACTATTATATGTTCAGACTTCCAAAAGTCTGGTTATTTTAGGAGCCAGTAGTAGCAAGGCAGATTCACGTTTGAAATGAATTTCCAAGTAATGTTATTAGCAAAACTGTGTGCATGAAGTCACAGATATAAAAAGATAAATAGAAAAAAAGCCTGACCTTCAGAAAACTTTTACCAGTCTTTGAAGGAAGTGTATTATAAAATAACCGTCTCAACATAGAGTAACATGAAGATTTCCAGAAATTCTGAAGCAGTATTTCATTTGCCCAAAGACAATGTGACAATATTTTTTAGTTATCCAGAAAAGCTCAACAGTGAAAACTGGATCATATATGTTGATATTGCCTTGAAGAACAACAGGTCCACTAGTTTGGATAAAACCTACTTTCCACTCACTTCACACTCAGAGTTACCTAATACTCTATAGTTACACATTTGCCTTTTCTGCCCATTATGGTTTCATTGGGAGCATTCCTTGAGAAAGATATTTTACAATACTGGGTCAGTTTTAGTCTGCAGCACAAAGTACATAGCATGTTTATTTCCTGATTGGAAGAATATCCCAGCACTTCCAACAAACATTTGTCTACTTAAGCTTAAACATCACTTTAGCACCATTTTTAGCATAATTCAAAGTGCTTCCACTTTTAATGGAAAGCAAAAATTAACTTAATTACAAGCAAACTGGGTGGCTTTGGGGGTCTTGGGTTTGTTGTGGTTGTTTGAGGTTTTTTTACATTTTGTGCTTTCATATCAAATGGGAGGGAGGTTCTCATGTTTGAAAGAACAGGCTTACTACCTAAGCAATATTTTTCTCTACTCTAATCTCTTCCACATGCTCGATTTGACTGTGCTATTGATGCATCTACAATTCCCTATGATGCGATTGTATTGCATGGCTTAACATATGAAAACAACCAAAGACAAGAACATTTAACACCTGCAAAGTAATCTTCAATTCCTGTCTTCAGTCAGATTATAAAGCAAATAAGGAAGATAGACATGTGATGCACTGATATACTTGTACAACAGGATTAAAAATTTGAAAGCATTTTTAAAAAAAAAAACAAGCAGTGATTTAGAATAGTTTAATGCTCTACAAGATGGGGCTCTAACAATTTATATTGTTTTAAAGGAGGATCTGCAGTGCATAACACGGTGCAATTTTGCATCAACCAATCATCAGATGAAAATATTTTTGAAACAATGAGAAATACAATTCACAAGCGCCTTCACCTTTCCCAGGCACTCCTCAATTGCTGTCCTTTTTCCCTATACAGAAAGCGAATAGCCATTGAAATAATTTAAATGTCTTCTTTTAAATAAATAAATAAATAAAGCTTTCTATTATACAGTTTGGAGAATTTTTGTTTTTGTTGTCAGATTTTGCCTTTTTTTTCTCTATTATGTTTAGAAAGAAGAGCACAATGAAGAAAAGCAAGTGGGTTTGCCATCAAAAGCATTCATTGCTCTGACACACAAACACCTGTCAGTGGAAAAAGTCTTCAACTTCTTCGCTTCTCTTTACTATGAAGCAAATGCGCATGAAGCTTTCAGACTATTTTCTTCCAGTGTTTTGAAGTACCTTTCAGTTCACATGAAGGCTAACAATTGCACAGAGGCAGAAGGGAAGGAAAAACTGGCACAACGGAAAGACTGAGGAGCAGTGAAAGCCACCCTGCTTATAGTTATTCTTTTGTTGAGCACTCCTATGGCATACCCATTTAAAGCACAGCCAAAACGAGATATAAAAATCAAGAAAAATATTTCAAAAGTTTAATTCCTAATGTAAATTCCTTCCTTGATAAACGCTTTCTTACCAAGGAGATTTACACAATAACAACAATAGAGCAGAATACATTTAACAATGAACTACGGTATTAGAACACTACTTATATAAAATCACAATTTACAGACAGTTTATACAGGAATGTCTTGCTTTGAAATAGCTATCTCTAATTACCTTAATCAGCCTGTACCTGATAGAAAAATTACAGCAGATTAAAGATGTTTCATAGCTAACATAATGACTACTGAAACAAGAACAAACACGTTTAGAAAGTATATGAAAAATAGATTCTTTCAAAATTATTGTTGCAAATAGCCACATAACTGGGATTAAGCCTGCTAATTTTGTAAGAAAAAAAAATCTTAAAATATCAGCATGTTTCACAGACACAAAGTTAAATCCTTACAAATTTTGTATTTTTAAAAAAGGAAAACACCCTCACAGCAGTATCAAGCAAGCCATCTCGTGACAACAAAGCCTATCCCTCCTGTGGATTAGCAAACCCTCACTTTCATCTGATGAAGTAGTTCTTCCTCCGACTCCCAGTGCTCACCCTCCCCTATCAATGCAGGGATACCTTTTCACTGAAACAATTACACTTGAGGAGTTTTGAACTCCTGGTTCAGACTAATCCATCTAACGACAGAAGCACCTTTCAAGCTTCCATTTGACACAAGTCCATCGTTCATCATTTGCTGGTGCATATGCTTTTTGCTGACAGAGCTCCATTACTGAAAAAGCTCAGTAAGTAAAGCTGATTTGAAACAACTATATATTATAGCTAGCCTGCATGAGACACGCTGATTTTGAGTCTAGAAAATCACCACATAAAAAAAAGAAGGGTGTGTGTGAAAAGAACTATTTAATAATTAAAATACTTTCACTTCTTACCAACTGCTGCAATGTGATTTATTATTGTTAATTTGTAATTTACTTGGGGAACAAGGGAAGAGAAATTTAACTATATAGCAAGTATGTACCATGTTTTGTAATTCTTGGACCAGAAATATTTTTGTCTTTGATTAATCATAAAATGCTGCACCAGTGCTATCAAAACACAGACCTCTACTAACTTTAGCATGTTGTAAGACCATCACAGCTGGAAAACAATATGCTGAACCATAAATTCAACAGCATTAGCAAGAATACATCTGATTCTATTTTTTGACCAAACAATGACATACAATGACACAATTCAGATAACATTAACAAGGTATTTCTGTAGTATTTTTTGCAATTAAGTGATTTACCAACATGCGTTAAGCTTCAGCATTCTGTGTGGTTTAGTATTTCAGTCTGTTTTACAAATGCAAGTGTAGGGCAGAAAGAGGTTAAGTAATGCACTCAATGTCCACATTTTCTTATTCATCACTTCGGCTAAATCAGCCTTATGATGGGGGTTGGAGGGAGGGAGTGAGACAGTTTGGCCAGTTTGGCTGTGCATAACCATCAGAATTATTTTTTTGAGAGAGTCAAACCGTAAAAAAAATAAAATTAGGGAGGATGGGAATAAGAGACAGTGGCAAAATAAAAGTTCTATCAATGAAGTACCAGTAGCCTTCAAGAAGGTGCTTTTAGGATTTAGAAATTAAGAAGAAAAAAACAAAACAAAACAAAAAACCCAATTACATGAAGCCAAGAAGGTACAGGCTTAGCCTAAATGTCAAGTAATAGTTATATCACTGCTATTCAAAATGCTTTGCTGTGAAAAGGATGGAGAGCCACTTCCAACAATATTCAGAAATACTACACTCAGGCCAATCGCACTGGGGAGGAGGAAGAAAAGAAACGAAGACAGGAGTTGTAGTAATGACACTGCAATCAG
>VZTU01024056.1:0-16402 GCA_013400835.1 Zapornia atra
CCAACAAACCAGCACGCCTGCCTCCAACAGCCGCAGAGCGCTAGAATTTCTGCTTGACTCTTTCAGGCCCTGTGCCACAGAGTGTTGCTAACAATTAATGTATATCACTTTTTTCTTCCCCAAATAGTTATGTCAGCCAAGAGAAAGAAAGAATATTCAACCAAAGTAAAAGCACCGCAAGATTTTTCCTTAAAGGAAGATTATTTTCATTAAATGGTCAGTACAGAATGACAAATATGTTTTGCTGCTTGAACTGTGGAATATCTACAAGCATCAAAATATTTTCTAAGATTTTTTTTTTCTATGGTACTACAACCCTGAATAACCCTACTATGTCTGAGAGACAGAGGAAATTCAGCAAGCAGCCTGCTTAGTACCCTTTTTTGTTTTAGAGACACAGACCATGGTGCCACATTCCATACTGACAACTTTGTGTAACTTGGCTTACTCATTATTGAGCCAATATTCTGCAGAAAGGATATACAGAAGAGTGGCATTTATAAATTCTTGGATAGGGAGTTGAGCTCTATGATCCTTGTGTCCCTTCCCACTTTCCCTTATGGTCCAACCCTTCCATATGCTTCTATGATTGTCTAGACACAACAAAAAATAGGAAATTCTCTCAATAAACACTGGCAGAAAAAAGAAATCAGATTAATTCATTAGACTATAATAAGCAAAAAAAATTAAAACATTCCATCTTAAATAACTGAAAACAGCTGGTAACACAAAGTTTGATGCCCTGAAATAGTGGGAAAGTATAGTTGATAGTTAAATCCTTTTTAATATATAGGAATCAGTTCTCTCATTTTGTAGTAAAAATCCACATTTAAGTAATACCAATTTAAAAAGGGCAATATATAAGTGCATTGTTATCATATCTTGGAGCATAGTTAGAAATGTCTTTAGCAGAGCATGACATTTTTTCTGCTTCATCTTGGTTTGCTATACAGTTGTGGACTTTCCCTACCACTCAATCACATCCTAAGCAGAGGGAAAGGGGAGAGCAAACAGACTTTTATCTCATGCTTTTAAGATGATAAAAGACAAATATTCATCTGATCTCCCACACAAGAGAGTCCCACAGCCAAATACCCCTTCATGAAAAAGTCCTACCTTCCTCTATAGTCATCTTGCCTCCTCAAACAGAAAAATTCTGCTGGAAGTCCCTTGGCCAAACATTGAGCACAGCTGAAAAAGTGAGTCATGGGGAATTTGGGAGGAGAGATTTCTGGGAATTAAAAACTCAGCTCTCATTTCTGAAACAGGTTTCTAGCAAGGCTCAGAAAAAAAGGTGTTTGTTGAACTACTTGCAATTTTTTTTTTAATAGAATTTGCAAATGTGCCAGAAAAGTTCTGGCAAATTTTTCCCACACTTTTAAAATCTTTTAAAGAAAATGAAACAGTAGTTTCTTCCATCAGAAACAAACAAAAAAATTCAACCTAAATATTCTAGATAACCCTTTGCTCTCCACCAAGTGTATTAGTCTGGAATCAACAGCTAATTTTCCTTCCAGGTACCTGACAACTTTCTGTACTTTCTCAGATATTTACCTCACGTCCTTTCACTTTTCTTTCTGGACTTGAAAAATGCAAGTACCTCCAGTTTTCTCTGCATTTGTCTGTTTACACTAATAAATCTTCCTTGTACTCATTTACAATTTGATTTTTTTTCCTTGTATCTGGTTAAAGAGAGTTACAGGGGACATTCCTTTTTCTTTTTTTTTTTTTTTTTAAGAAAGAGCTGTGATTATCTTTTGTAGAGCCATTCTAGTCACTAAAACCACAGACCTTTGACCCATTTGTTAACATTTCATAGCTTGATTAAACAGCTATTAGTGGTTTTGCAACCCATCATGTGGCCAGGTCAGTAATTAAAGTGATCCACAATGAAAAAACTAATGTTGTTTTTTCTAGTATTATTATTGGTCCTTAAATTCTCTGGTAAGGTTCGTGAAGAAAAAGTAGGAATACATCTCTGAACAACTGGATGTGTCTATCTACAAACTCAAGCAGACATTACCTCTACAATTTCTTCGAAATTCTGAAGCAGAGTAACACAAGCCAACTTTGCTGCTTAAGGATGGTGCATTAAGACATAAACACTCAGATCTCCAAATTTTTTCTGTAAAAAAACAGCTTTTAAACTATTTCTGAAGATTATATTCAAGATAACGTACACATTTTTTCAGAGGCAACGTTACACTTCTCACCTGTTCGCACTGCAGGCATCCTTCCAAAGTATGTGATGAGACAAGATCCTTGTATTAACAAAGGTCATGGCAACTACCAAGAATTAAAGTGAGAAGGCAAATGTTAATATCTCTTCCTATCAAATATTTCAGCCCTTGATAAAGACTAATTGCTCACAACAGCAGAGTAGTAGTTAAACTTAATATAACCATTAAGGTTTTAAATGAAAAATTCTATAGTTTATGCATTTCTGTGTGCATTATGAGGCCTTGATCAAAAGATTAAAATCAGCTATCGACTGTGCATTGTAAAGACTTAAAAATTACATACAGGCCTTAAGCTTGGACTGTTTGCATGATGAGAGAAAAGGCATCTTAAAAATCTTTAAAATGTTTGCTTACTATACCACAGCAATAATTAAAAGAAATATTTCTCTAAGAAATCCTATCTGTTTTGACTTAGCCTTTCTGGAAAAATGGAGAACAATAGTGCAAAGCGGAAGCTGGAACCGGACCTGTACTGAGTGACAAAACCATTCTTCTCAGCCATCCGTAATGATAAATGCATCGCAACATGTTTTTTCTTTAAGTCCCATAACGGAATAAATCCACAATTTTGAAACCTCAAAGCACTGTGAAATGAATCTGTCACACTCTCAAGGCCTCTCTTGTATATAGGGGTTTTAGAAACCTGGACCTTAAATCTTGACTTAAAGAGACAGCTCAATACAATGGAAAGCTGTGACACATTGTAACCAATAACACTCTAGAGGGACTTTTGCATGCATTTGCATAATTCTGTTCCCTTTAAAGGCAATAATACAAACACCAAACAGACCCCTTGTTATTTACATGCTTTAAAACAATCATTATACATTTGTTTTTAACTTTTGCTTAATTAGTCTTCTCTCCCACAAAACCTTTTGTAGTAATCAGTATTTACTGTCATAACACATATGGGCACAAGCAGAACTAATCATCTGCAGGCTGTCCCTGCTGCCGAACCGAACAAACAAGCTGTTCAAGACTTCTTCCTGCGAAAGTTTCTGCTTCATAAATCAATGAGAACCTAATGAAACATTTTCCCTTCTCTTTTACAGAGACATAACTGAGATTCACCAATTCATTTCTGAATGTCACTATATTTAAAAAAAAAATAAAAAAGGAAAAAAAAGAAAGAAAAACCTTTGGATATAGTTTGTTCAGCGACACGGGCCCGAGCAGACAGTAATAAACTAGCATGCCAGTCCAAGTGAAGTTTTAATCTATAGAATTAATAGTGTTCTGATTCCCATACCTGTGACAGATGGTCAACAGAGACGAAAGCTATCCCTATCAGCACAGCCGAGTTTTGAAATCCCAATGCACTAACCACAGATGGCATTGGCAGAAATGCTCAAAGCATCAGGGATCCAAAACCAGACTTTTCCTTTCCTCCACTGCAATCCTAAAATGTGTTTGCACTATTTGCAAGTTACCTAAAAGCAAACACAAACTTGGGTTAAATCAACCTGCCAATTTTCATTAATATGAATGCCAGGGACGTGCTGATCTGATACGTTGATTTATTTTATTTATTTATATAGTTTACACTTCAATACTCAGAATTCCCATTGACCACAAGGAATGACTGCAGCTCACAGAGCCTGAACATTTTTGTGCAAGTCACAAGTAATTGAGGTATTGCTTTCAACTCCAGGCAAATGATCAGACTTCAAAATACATTAACTAGTGGAAAATGTCACCATGTGTGAACTGATACAGGTTTCTTGATCAAATTCTGAAGCAATGGATGCTACAGAGATGTTTGAAGGGCTTGAACTGATTTTTATGTTTTTTCCTCTCTCTTCATCTGCGTGTCTGAGTCTCTAGGTCCCTACACAGAGCAGCAAAATCAAGCCCAGGATCTACATCTGTACAGGTAAGCAAAAAGGCACAGGCCTGTTCTCTGATCCCAAAGGCAAGCAGCAGGCAAGGTCATGTAAACAATGAACTCTCCTCAAAGTGGCCCTGTTCATACTGCTTCCTTGAGCAGATCCCAGGCTAATGTTATCCGCAAAACTGTGGTCAGACATTTTTTGCAAGACTGTTAGTTGGACCAAAATCATGTCCATTAACATGCTACAAATTAAGCAGTGTGGATAATTACACACTGGTGCTTAAACCTTAATTACAACCATGGACGTGAAATGTAGATGTAGGAGCCAGTTTCTTTGGCCTTCAAAGCAGTGCTGACCTTGCAAGTACATTTCCCTCTTTCTGCTAGGTGGAGTACCAGCCCTAACAAACAAAGCATTATCCCTGGGAGCTTTTCAAAAAAAGAAAGGAAACCAACCCCTGCTCCCAGCCTGCAAATCCAAAAATTTCAGAGCCATCCCCTCTGTCCTTCACTGAAAGATGCCTCTGTGGAGCCCTGCTTTTCCCTTGGCCATGTGCCCAGTCTAGCTGAGCTCCTACTAGTACATGACCTCTTGTAACATCATTATTTGCAAGGTCTGTTTTCTCTGACTGCGAACAAATAATCAGGCATCCTAGTGACTGGGAACTACATGAAGCTTTGATGGCACCACAGAAGCTGCTGATGTTTGTCAGAAGTCAACAGGCTGTAAGGCACATCATGCATCACTTGGGAAGAGTTCCACTCCTATTTCACCCAAGTTTTCATCTGAACCTACTTATCAGATGAAGCAATCAGATGCCTTCAGCACAACACCTCTTTACCAAAACAGAAGTATTAGGCTGGCAACATTCTCACTGTGATTTAAAATAAGTAAGGAACAAATACTTTTGTCATGACCATCACTTTTGCTTGCTGTTTTATCAGAATTTAAAAAAAAAAAAGACAACAGATAAGAACAGAAAAAGTGAAGTATATTGTAGTGGTGATTATTCAAACATGAAGTTAACATCACTGGCAACATAGCTAACACAGTGTTGTTATGCTCAGTCCAATTTTTAGTTGCTATGTTTCGCATCATAGAGACGATAAACAACTACAGCACCATTTGACACCTCTATTATTTTTACAGTTGTTGCAATAAAGTGCTTATTATTATAATATCTGTTTCTCAGTGTCTCAGGAATGCTACATCAAAAATATGCATAAAAAGTAGAGCTTTTTTGTTTGGGTGTTTGGGTTTTTATTTTTACTAATCCATATTTGTCAGGCTTGAAGATCATTGCAAAAAACCTAAGCAGGTATACTGATACTACAATTCGTTTTTATGGGCCTCTGGGTGAAGTTGCACTTTCCTATACTTTTAATCCCAGTCTATATGTCAAATTACACAGAAAAGACCAGGTTTTTTTAAATTTTATTTTATTTTTTTAAAAAAAGGTGGTGGGGAAAAATTGAGTTAAAATTTTAGGCCCTAAGTGAAGTGATCCAAGCCTATTGCTCCTGTGAGATCAGGTTTTCCTCCTCTGTGCAGAGGAAAAGGGAAAGAAAATGCCTCTCTCAGTTCGAGAATGTTCTCCAGCCCTCTGAACAATCAGGGAGGTGGCAGTAACTGCAGTTCAGAGCAAAGAACTAATTTACATGTTTTACTGGAAGTAAGAGAAGGAATGGGGATGGAGAGGGAGCCCATGAGTTTGGAAGAGTCATGGTGTGTGTGCCTGTGTCTCTTTCCACCATCAGCATAAAGGAAGCCTCAAGAGATTAAGATGAGGTCAAATGATGCTAGTACTTTTTGCAACCCTTACAATTCCAGCCTAGGTTCAGCTCATTTGAAATCATTATTTTGTACATCCAGATCTTCCACCGTGGACTGTCTCTGTGACACATAATCAATATGTAAAAGCAAGGTCACTGAAAAAAATAACTTATTGGGGAAAGCAAGGGCCAATTACTTGTGATGTTAAGAAACAGAGAAAATATGAGACAAAATTGCATGTAATTGTGATGGATTGTAAAAGAAACAGTGAAGCAAAAAAGGTCAACCTCAAAATTCTAATTTTAAACCCATTTATGCACATATAAAGAAATAAAAAGCTTTTTAATATGTGAGCTAATAGATAACATTTCCTTTAAGAGAAGAGCAAGCCTGCAAAAGACTAACGCCTACCTGTATGGTCCCCATCGCATACAAATAAGAAGATTAAATGCACTCTATTAAATGGCAGCCTGTGACTGTACCCAACAAATGCTTGATCATAAAAACATTAAAAAGCCATCAGCTACTAAAGACCAACTCAGATGAAATGGACACCACTGAAATTACAGCACTGCTCACAAAACAAATCAATGTGCTTGAAGCTTTGCAGCTGGGCTAATGCAACTAGAACACAGACTGGATTAAAAAAAAAAAAAAAAGTCATTAACTACTGCTTTATTTCACAAAGCCCAGATACGTACTCTCCCACAGGATGCTAACAAACACGCACAGCATCATCCTGACAAACAATCATCCACATATTAGATGGCAGGCTTACTGTAGACAATGACAGCAAATCGTTTACCTATCTGGGTCATATAATGGATGAGATGAAAGGGGAGACAGGGAAGGGGAACTTTCACAGAGCTAATTCCACAAATCAATGCTAAACAAAAATTCAGAAAACAAATAATAAAAGATTTCTGAATGCATACTTATTTCAAAAATTGAGATTAAAACCAGCAAGAAACAGTCAATAAAGAAGCTGGTTTGATCTAGATGACATTTAATTTATAGTGCTTCTGCCCACCTAGCAGCTGGGTTTCCATCCTGAAATTTACCCTAGACCCTGTAGTATAACCTAAATGATTATAACCTAAATGTAGTATAACCTAAATGTAGTATAGCCTACATGATACCCACAGCTGCTCTCTCCCCTCTTAACCTCTCCTACTCCCCTCAAATGGGAGGGAGAGGAGCATGGAAAGAAAAAAAATCCTCATGGGTTGAGATAAAAACAGTTTAATAGGATAACAATAATAATAACAACCCTATGTGATACACAAATGCAACTGGTCTGTTTCCAAGCAGCGATACCCACTCCTAGCTAGCTTCCAGTTACAGTCAGATCATCATATTCTATGTTAGGGAATATTCCTCTGGCCAGCCTGGGCCAGCTGTCCTGGCTGTGCTCTCACAGCTGCTTGTGCACCTGGCAGGGTGTGGGAAGCTGAAAACTTCCTGGGTTACAGTAGATGCTACAACTACCCAGCAACAACTAAAAACATCAGCATGTTATCAACATTATTCTTAGACAAAGTGCAAAATGCAGCACTTTATTGACTACTGGAAAGAAAATTAACTCAGGGAAATCCAGGACACCAGGGCATAGTATTTGCAGTAACTCAGGAGATGATTCCTAAGGCTCATCAGATTCCAAGGGATGAGTTTTCCAACAAGAGTGATAATCCCTGATGTGGGCACTAGGAAGTATGAAGCCACTGGTTATTGCTGGTGGCCAGGCTCATGTAGTTTACAGATAGAATATTTCCCACTATTATTGCTGGAGACCAAGCACTGTGGTAGGCACCACTGCTCCAACCCATCTCACATTTTATCATTTTCATAACAAATATTTGACACCTCTTCTGTTACAGCCCAGTTCCCGTGCTGCATATGCTTGCAAGGATCTAAGCATTCATTTATAAATACACTTGTTAAAAGGACTAAATACTTTGATTCATCTTAAAGACTGCCCAGTATGTATTTTTTTTTGTCTAAACATATATATATATTTACAGCATTATTTTGTGGGTTTTTTTCTGAAAATACAGAGGATTAATAAACAGAAGTGTAATTTTAAAAAACAGAACTTTTTCAGTGGTTCACAGTGTATATATTTCAAGAAAAAAGTCAAAATGGAAAAAAAAATATGGTTTCTAATAAAACAATGTGTTTCATAGCTGGTAAAATGTATTCAATTTGCTGGATAAGCCTCAAACAAAAGCTTGCAGAATGTGATCACATAATTACTATAATCCTGTGATTCTCAGATTATTCAAAATTATTATCTCTTTTCTTCTCCAAAGAGACCAAACTAAACAAAAATATGGTCAAATAGAGAGTATTATAGTGGTTTTCTAAAGGCCATGACACTTGAGTTGCTGAAACGAGTCTGTCAGAAAAAGCAGAAGCAATGTAGGGTAGGTGATACGGACGAGATACACACTTCAGTTGTTAGAAGAACAGAAACTTCCAAAAAGCTGCAACAGATATTTAACTTAATTTAGTAATTTACATAAAACCTTCAAGGTATTATTTCATTGTTTTCTTGCACTTTTGGAAGGTTTATACATACCTGTTACACCTACCTCTCTTACTAGCTTTTTAGAACATGAACAGAATTTTTGTTTTAAATCCGTCAGTGTTTAGGACTAGGAGGTGAATATGTGACAGGATTTCTAGTTAATGCTAGCTAATCTTATCTAATTTGAGGTCCAACCACTTGCTAGGATCTCTAAATGTCAGTCATCTTCTGAGCAAAATCCTCTGTAATATAATGCCATAAATATTGCTTGCATTAGTTAAGCTGAAGGTCCTGTTTTATTTAATAAGGGAATAGAAAGTTCAGGGCTTAAAAAAACAAGCCTTTTCTCATCCATAATGGCGTGATGTAAGGTAGGAGTAATGAATTACTTCACTGCCCAATGTTTAATGCTGCACAAAAATTAACCATAATAAATTACAGTATCTTCACGTGTTTTTAGTGAAGTAAAACTTTTTATGTGTGCACCCCGTGCTGCTCGCTCATCACACACACACAGAGTGATGGCATGGAGAGCTTTGCCAACCTGATGCTATGGTAGCACAGAGCGCTGCACCGACACTATGACCAACCCGGTACCTGACCACACTGGACTGTCCCAGAGCCACATGGACTCACCTCTCCACAACCAGCCCCTTTTGCAGGCTGTGATGTCAGGTGGTGTGGAAACAGCCCAGAGCAACATGGCTCACCTGTGCTGGCTGGTAAGGTAACTGCTACCTGGTAAGGTAACTCTGTCCTGGCCAGAACCAGGACATTACGATATTAAGTCTCTTATCCCAATGTCTTACTTCCAAGAAAAGCCAACTTATTTATATGAATAAACAAGAATGTTATTAAAACTATGCCAAGAATTCTATGCATTCTAGCATATATGTTTTTAGCAGTTTTACCATCTAGCCTCTCTAAGGGCATTAGATAAAGTATTGAATTGAACCCCTTCATTTCCTATGCTGCTGCAGGCTGAGTTTGCCTTAGATTTCATTGTGGAACAGATCAAAGGAAAGAACCAGAATGGATAATTTTGAATAGCCAAAAGAAAGAGGCATAAAGCTCTTTGGGCACTCTATGAAGCCTCTCATCAGGTCTCACATGTGTTGATCAAGATTTTTTAACATCTTTCTAAATCAGTTCTCTTCCACTGCCAAAAATGTTTTTCATTGAGCCTCATCTATATGTATGATGTCCTGGAAGACCTTGCAGTTGAAAGTTGAGGCAAAGACAGCACTCATTGCCTAAGCCTTATCTTTACCTGCTGTCACTAAATCACTCACAACACAAGGATTCAGATCTGATGGTATAGAAAGAGCCCTTCTTTTGCTGCCAGAGGTCACAAGCTTCAAACCTCCCTCATCTTGTGAATCTTTACCCACCACTCATTCAAGTGTAGCCTGTCCCTATCCATCCTTCCCACCATCTCAGGGCTCAGGTCTTCCCTCTGCAAGGTTTGTTTTGACACTCCTCTCAATCTCATGCTCATCCTCCCTGACAGCACACAACCTGTTCAACAAATCCTGCAGCTGTAATTTAGAGTGTTGAAGCATGCTTCCTCCTGTTCCAGCTGCTGCTGCCACTGCCCTGGAGAGGACCATCACTCCCTGATGCCCCAGACCTGGCTGGCTGCATCCCCAGCATCTCTGGAGCAAAATTATTTGGCTGTTACAGAAGTTTTAAGCTACCTTTTGTACTACTTTTGCCAAGCTAAAAATAATAATAATAATAAAAAAATTCAGCACAATTATTTTTTGTGTGTTTCACCTTGCACCTTAAAAAGCTTGTATTCTTTCAGAATAAGCCTCTTTCTGTCAGTGGTATGCCTTTTCTCTGCAGTTATTTCACACGTAGAGGTCTGGTCTTCCTAGCACATGAGTAATCTTGAAGCAGTGAAAGTGCTGAGAGGTATGTAATGGTATCCCAGACTTGACAGGTCCAAGGATAGAGTCCAATAAGGTGTAGCCTGTAGTTTATCAAAGGTGAGACAGAAATGAACACAGTATTTTTAAGAACACATGCAGGAAGAAAGCAGGAAATTCTTAGTTGGCAGTAGGGGAAAACTAACATATAATATCACTAAGATATGTAGCCAAATGTTTCTCAAACTTCATATGTACTTTCCTCATCCATGTAACCTCAAAAGAACTAAAGAAATAATAATAATTAAAAAAAAAATTACAACTTTCTGTCATTTTTGTTCATTCTACAAAGCACAAAAATAAAGTAGCATATAGGTAAGTGCCACTTACTGTCACTTTGACTGTTAGATATTTACCCGCAGACAGATACAGAGCACTGCTAAAAATAGGATGCATTTTGCAGGGAAGTAACTCTTTAATCTGAAGGTTTAGTAATGCAAACTGAATCTGCATGTATTATGTATGAATCTGGTTTACCCTGCAAATAGTGGAACTGCATCATCAAAGATAAATGGCAGTTTTATGTTTAACAAACCTCTGTCTCTTCACTGGATTTTGATGTGTTCTTTCCAGGTAAAGCAAGCTGCTTATTACCAGTTTAAATGCAATTAAAACACGCTATTTCCAGAGCGCTAGAGATGCTAATAATTTGCTTGTTATTGCTCCTTCTCAGTTGTTGAACAGCCTTTTACATGTTCCTACTCAGATCTATATTACAATCTGTGATAACAGACTTGGAGGCATCACTATCTTCAATTCTTTTCCCTTTTATAAATGCACTGGTCAAGTGAGTGGTAGTGTTCAAATACTTTTTTTTGTTATCAATTTGTTTGGGGTGACAGCCCCCACAGTCAGCAGCTGTAGCCCAGATCAGCTACTGCTGCTTGCAAAAAGCTACGACAAGTGTTGATTCATTGAAAAGTAATCATGCTGAATAGATTGATATAGGTGTAGCTTAAGAGACAATTAATATAACTTTAATATAAGAATTTTCATAGTTTTAAGAATAGACTAGTTTAAGAGAAAGCTATGACTGTGTGAGCTGCTTGTGAGAGCAGCTGCAAAACTTAACCATAACAATGCAGCAGTAGCAGCCTTGAAGATAAAGAAGTAAGAATTTGTGTGGTTTTAGGAATAGATTAGTTTTGAATTTTAGCAGAATTTGGCTGTAATCACATAAGCTGTTTCATGAAAGCGGCTACAAAACTTAACCATAATAGTGCAACAGCCTTGAAACCAGAGGAAGTAGGAGATAGAGGAGTTGTAAATAATGAGACTAACGACCAATTAAAAGACAGAGTATATCTTGTTTTCAGTGAAGAACTAACTACTCAGTGCAGGTGTTGGGAGCCCAGATAAGCATGGAGAAAACCGTAAAGAGCATGCGCTGAGAGGAAGACGTCCAGCCTTCATCCCTGAAGACCACCAGAAGACCCCCTGAGTGTCACTGAGCATGCTCTATCTGGGAGGAGTTAATGTAAATGACTTCCTGGAAATAATTTGCATAACCCTGCCTTTTCTTAGAAATTATAATGAATATGTATAATTAATCTGTATAAATATGAGAAATTTGGCTTTAATGGGCGCACACATTTGGAGGAGCGATCCCCTGTGTGCCCAGCGTTGTAATACAGGATACCTGCTTAATAGTCACCAAGGCTATTGAGTTTTGATTCTGGCTTTCCGAGGCATCAGTGTCGCAGTACAAAATGCAAGTTGAGCCAGTGATTTGTCAGGGGAAAGTACTCAGCCACGTGCTGCAATCAGGTGCAAGGGTTGGTGATCCATGGTACTGTTCCTAAAAGGATGAGTGGTGTTCAACTTGAATTCCCTTTTCCATTAATTAAAAACTCCTAGGAAACAACGTGAATCAAATGGGGTTTTGCAGATTAGCTATATCAATTGCAGTTGATATAGTTGAAATCTATCTTTTACTCAAATAACATTTTTACTTTTATAGTTGTGAAACTCAAGTCTGAACTGTTTACAGTGATGACCAGAAGGAAGAGGTTGTTTTTAAGTCTTACAAACTCTATTCATAGTAAATTTCCTAAATCCCATTTTTAAAAACATATGGTTTCAAAAACTGTGAAAGATGAGTCTTCAGCACTTATTTAAAACTTTCAGTTCTCCAGTTTAGGGTGAAATAAGTATCCTGGCCACACCATCTTGAAAAGACAAAGCTTTTAAACCGAAGTTCTCCATGGTAGTCTAAGAACACACATTTTGACTCTCTTTCTCTTACATTTACCTTAAGGTTACCCTTCTACTAGTGGCTTCCTGACAGAAGCAATAATTTCAGATACTTTTTTGTTTATAAATTCATTAATTCTGGGAAATCGTAAACTATCAGGCATAAATATGCCACACACTGAGTAATGACACATTTATTATGATACAGACACTCACGTATGTTTGAAAAGAGATTGTAAAAATTCAGATTAAATGAATCAGAATTACTTTCCTGAGAGAGAAAGGAATCAATCATCATTCACAAAACAATAATTCTTAAACAAAAGCATTAATCCAAGCATGCAATTAGCTGAAGTGATTTAAATGAAAATTGTTTAACAATATAAAGAATAAAGATTGTAAAAGTGAAAAATTATAACAAATGTTTTCAAAATAAAGTAGCTTCTTTACCAATATTTGGCTTTTTTTCCCTTCCTTTTACTATGCTACTATATGATCACAGCCAATGCTCATATTTAAAAGAGGGAAAGAACACAAGAGCAGACTGTAATAAAAGTAACGAGTAGTGAATGGGCATTGTATGATGCTCACATCAGTCCTTGGCTTCCAGGCACCCTCAGTAGAAGATTCCCTGAAGCACATCACAGCAGCCTGGATGTCTTGGTTTCATTGGAAAAGAAAGATGGTCATTTGTTAAAAGTGGTGAACAGAACAGATGCCTTTCCACATAGAAATGATTTGGAAATATTTAGGGACTGGTATTTCTATCTCATCATGAAGCTACAAAGGAGAGCAATCCGATTCTCAATATATCTCTTAGCTTATATGAATTTTAAAAAAAAAGATTCTTCTGGTTAGATAGTAAATTAATTTTCTGGGTGTTTATAGCGTGTAAAACTTGCTGTTGCTTAAGAACTTTCATTTGATAGAAATTTTCCATAGAAAAGATGTATAAAAAAGTAGAGGGTAAAATAAGCACAATTTCTCCTTCAAGAAAATAAGTGGTCAATCTTTGTAGCAACTGGAGCTGGAAAAGTTTTGCTTCTTTCCTTTTCTGCCAATAAGGAGAAAGTCCAACAATGATCATGTACCTTTCGGCATTGTTTTGTCTCTTGAAAATACTTGTGAAAACTTGAATTCAATGTTCCATCCTGATGAAAGAAAATATCATTTTCAAATGTTCATGGAATAGATTTCACTTGTAAAGAAATTTTAAGGAAAGTAATAGTAATAATTCAAATCCTAACAAATCTAATTCATTTTATTCATGCCCCTATTACCTCATTTGACTTCAGTAAAGCATGCAAATTCTGATCTAGATAGCTAAATGGAAGAAGAAAACAAGGCCTTCTAGGCTCTCCCTCATTTTTTTTTTTTCTGATTGAGAGAGCTCTGTACAGACTTCATTTGCTGTTCAAATATTAAATTCCTCATAAAAATGGATTTTATGTATAAGCTTCCTTTGTTAGCCATCTATCTTCAATGTCTTACAGCTTTCAAAATCTGAAACAACATTATGCTGAACTACCCTGGGAACAAATGAACATTTCATACTGGATTATATAAATTTTTTTATTGATAAAGAGAAATGCAACTGATAATTATGTAAATTAAAGATACCTGATGCTTAATAATTTGCAGACATTACTACTAAATAATTACAGAAGGAAGAAAAGGTTTTGGGGGTTTATGCTAACTTGCAATAATTGGAGAGATTAATGGTACTAAGTATATTATGCAGGCATTGAACCAGTTCTGAAAACACTTGCAGAGTGAAACATAATATAGCCTAAAGACTGAAGTATACTTGTAAGACAATTACTTTAGCTTCTAAAAAAAATTTAGTGTGATTTTGTTTCACTGCTAGTGTCTGGAAAAGAGCATACATTACATTTGGGTTTGTGCCTTAAGCTGGGTTTTTTTATTGGTGTTTGTCACTTTTATTTTGCATCAGTAGAAAAAATGCTAAGTTTGGCTAAAATATCTGCTCTTTTTGTGTAAATGATGGATATAATATGATTACTTCACTCAAAGCTTGAATCATGAAAGGACCTTTGTCTGATATAGCTTCACATAAGTGAGTCAAGGTGCATATTATATGCATGATCAAAAAGCAGCAAGTCTGACATTTGAAGGTCAGATCAGAGAGGGCAATAACAGACGGGAAATTATTATGCATTATTTTACCATAGAAAAAAAGGAGCAATAAAGGTTATGAAAGAACAAAACTTTTAACAAGATTCATGATAAACTGTTAAAATTAAAAAAAAACAAACACAAAAACCCCCACACCAAAAACCCAAATCAAGCTGATGCCATTCTCATATAATCCTATATTTAAAATAAACCTTGTTAAATGTTCTCATAAGGCATCTATTATATACATTAATAGAATGTAAAGCATTGGGCCATCTGAAAATCTTCATGGGCCACATTTCTGTGCTTAGATTTTACGCTTGAATACAATGGAGCATCTAGACTTTCCTGTTGTCCCTGACAAAAATAGCATAAGCAAGCAATTTGATAAAAGTAGTTTTTAAAGACATGGTAGAAAGGGGATTCATAAAATATGTAGCTTTACCCTGGGAATACTCTGTGAATTACTTAACGGTGCAATGAACTGGATAAGCCATAAGTCAAGAGAGGGCACTGCAATTAATCTACTCTCTTTTCCTGATTTTGTGATGACAAATGGCGGACTGGAGAGGGACTGCATTGAGGACCCAATTAGAGAATAGTTGCTGATGTGAAAACCGTGGAAAAAAAACAAGTCTGAACTTGTACTGTCAGAGGTATGGCTGTTGGAAAGAAAAGGTAAAGTAGCTCTGTGATAGATACCCTACAGTCGCCATACTGAACTACATGAACCACCTCACCCAGGTATACACATCTGCACTAGGCCATAAGGATACAAAGAGCTGTATCAGAAGCTACACAGGTGAAGAACAAACCAAGGTGGTTCTGACACACAAAAACTGGCAGGTAGTTATAAATAGCAAGCTGCATCCTAAACTTGCAAGAAGGACAATGTCAGGCAGAAAAAGATTACAGTGATGTCGAGCCTCAAAGGAGGTCAGTATGCTACAAACAGGACTTGTCCAAAGATTTATACTAAAATGTTGATAAAGCATTGATTTTACAGATTAATTTTGAAGATGATTACAAAACTGGAACATGAGGGACAAATCAAAAATTTATTTCTGAGAGGGGGGTAGGTAGGGAAGGGAGAGCTTTGTCAGAACATTAAATATCCTTCTTCTCCCTCTTTCTTTTGCTGGTAACTTCTTGTTTCAGTCTTTACTGGGATGGTCCTAACTTTGTGTCACAAGTCACCACACTTATACAAAAAGACTGCACAGTGATATTAAACCAGATTAGGGTACACATGGGAGTGAGAAACATCAGAGGATCCTCATCTCATCTTCTTTTTCTGATTCTCACTTTAAGCTCTGAATTGTGATATGCGAGTGGGGTTTTTTTCTAAAAATAAAGGGGTTGAATCTCCACTGATAATTTTTGCTTCTTCTCTTACTCTACACAGCATCATAGAAAAAAAAAAAGTTAATGTTTATTTGTTAAGGAACCATGGAGCCTTACCTAAACAAATAGTTGCTTCAGAAGTATCAAACAAGAAAGTTAATTTCTTTCTTCATTGTTTATGGGTTTTTATGACCTGCGTTTGAGGATGTATACAAGATTTCTTAAGTAAGTAAACAAGACCTTGCCTTTCCTAAACACTCAATAGGCCTCTTACATAATTTATGATGGAAATATATTCAGTAAGTACTTTCTCTTCTGATGAATGTGACAGTTATTGAAAACAAGCTTTTAAAGATTTTTTTTAGTTTGCTATATTTATTAGAGAAAGTCAACCAGGCTTTCAGAGTGTGATATATCTTTTCTTTA
>VZTU01024059.1:1342-23986 GCA_013400835.1 Zapornia atra
TTTTTTTTAATAGGAGTGATAAAGTTTGTGTGGTCGCCTTCATCTTTCACATTTTAAATACTGTTGGCTGACAGAAATAAAGTGTAGTGTCATGCTTGGTTTACCTAAATCATTTATTTTGTAACTAATAAAAGTAAACAATTACCAGATACTGTATATATAGAGATATATAGATATATGGCCACAAATAAACTATAGTAGAAAGTTATTTTGGTTCTGATAAAGTTAAGAAAAGCACATAAAATCATATTTCATGAATATCTTGTTTTATGGCCATCAATATTTTTGTATTTTTTTGTTTTGTTTCATCAACATAGCAAAATACAATCTTCCTATTAAACAATAATTATCAGATGGCAGACAATTCTTTTTATTGGTTTACATTGGCAGGTCACAGTCTAAAAGCACAACCACATCAGGCAGAAATTGCACACAGACCGCCCTGGATTTTGAAGACTATTTTTTTATGCTTCTACCAAAAGAGCTTGATTTAAAGTGGGGACTGCAACACGTGCTAATTGAATATATGTTGGATGTTTAGTTTTTTAAATAGCTAAATAAATTACTGAAATTGCAGTACTTTATTTCACTTTCAGCTTCAGTTTTCACATTTGTGCTTGATGTTAGCAAACACACTTTGAACTTCCTAGCAATCATTTAAGAAAGTTCCATCACCCAAATAAAACCCAGGCATTTTCTAAAAAAAATATTTAATTTTAATATTTTTTTTCCCTGTCATGGAATGCTGCAGATTTATTTCAGTTAGGCCTGTTCCTTGGCTTCTTTCTGGCATTGATATTTGCATGTTTAACTTATTCCTGAAAGCTAGGGGAGTAATACTATGACATCATACGATCACAATGTCAGTATTTCTGTAAGAAACAGCTGTAGATGGGATGGCCCCATAAATATGCAGTTGTAGTAGTAGTAGAAGGCATGTTCATGTCTTCAAAAACCAGACTGGTCTTAAGATATTACTCTTTATTTGAGACAGTTACCATTACTTCATTAAAAAAATGACAAAACAGCAATAAACATTTTAGCTCTTTAATGAGCAAAGATCAGGTCTCTTAGCATTGGAATAATATTCGTTATCCAGATTATCTTTATTTCACTCAGTGACCAGCAATATGGCCAAGAAGTACAAAGTAATTTTCCATCAAGTAGTATACAATTTTTGTGTGTAATAAGCTTTCATTCTTGAAAAAGAGTAACTGAAAAGAAATGTTTCTGTTACTGCAGTTAGTTTGTCAGAGAAAGTTCTTCGCATTATCTTACAAACTATCAAAATTGCTAGTAATTTGAAAAAATGTAAAAAAAAATCACATAACTTTAGTCTAATAGAAATATAGTACAGGTAAGAGAGAAAGTATTTATCAGGGATGTGCTCTTAAGTCCATCTCAATTATTTCTTTTATATAAATGTACATCTGATTACATATACAAACATTTTGAAAGGACCGTGGTATATAATTACTGGAAAACAACGGGGGAATGAAAAATTTCTTGTGATTTTAGAACATTCATTTCAAATCACAGAAACATATGTAGTATTCAGGTTTTAAAATTTCCAGTTGGCTCTCTCTCCATTCTTACGCACCCTCTTTTTCTATGCTGTTGCCACCTGGTTTAGAGAATTCATTTGAACGGCAAAGCTAACGTATAGCAAAAAGGGAACTGACTTTATATTAAAGTAGTATAAGTAAACTTTGTAACATGCAACATGAGTTTAAACAATAAACTGAAAGGTGTAATCAGAGCAGTAATACTGGGGCATTTTTTTATTGCAAACTATCATCGCAATTAAATTTTTGGACACACTTTACCTTACCAATTTGAACTAAATAAATTGTAACTAAATCACAGCAAATTACAAATCCGTCATCAAAGGAGATTCCATCGAAGTTATAATTATGTTGAAGTTAGAAATTATTTAGGTGGAAAGGAAAAAGAACATTAATAATACAGATTTTATTTTTTTATTGTCTGGGATTCATATCAGCGAGGGTTCACCACTGTATACCTAGAATGCCATAAATACGGTTGGGAACTGTTGCAATTCCTTCTGTTTCTGAAGCTAAACTGAAATATTTTACTGTAATTACTTTTGCCCCTTTAAAAAACTTCTTTAGGTTGTGCCAATTGATGGAGAAAGCTTCTATTATAAACTCCAATGGGATGAGAAGAATTTTAATTACGGCTTAATCAGCAGCACAGCCACCAAGCATATAAATTATCATGCACATCGTGCTAAAAATATCCAGTTTCCTTTATTCCCACAACTTTTATACTGACAGCACTTATGTGATAATGTTGTACCTGCCAGGCTGTAAAACTTCTTTGACTGGCAGATTTCAGCATGAGCCCCTTTCTAAGGCCTTAACAGCATTGGTGCTTTGTGTACTTATTCAAATATGTAAATATGGTCTACACAAGAAAACAGGTCCAAATAAAAATTGGTGAAAATTATCTGACATTCCATTAGTGTGTCCCTTGTGCATATTTATAGGTTTTTAAAATTTTCAGTCATAGTTCTTTCCTGTTTGTGTTGCACATGCCTAATTCCATTATGTAACTTAAATCTTCAAAAAAATTAATACTTGAATGTGAATGAAAAAGTATCATTCAGGACAACTGCTTCAAGCAATTGCAAACAGTTGGGTTTTTTTGTGTTTTCTTTTTGTTTTGTTTGTTTCTTAAGTTCATTTGATATATGTACAATTCATTTTTTTCAAAACCCCAAAAGTTCTTGATATGTATATTCACATAATATTCCTCCATATTTAAATAGTAAGAGTCTTGTAGGTTGAAAGCCAAGTTATCTTCAGTAATATCACCTACTGTAATCCATCAAAAAATAAAGTTTGTTTCGTCTTGTCTGGCTATACCCTGGTTGTTGAGTGTGAATGGGGGTGGGGATGAGGATGGGGCAGAGTATTGTTCTGTCCTCCAGTAAATGTATTGAATGTGTGTAGGGGTTGAATCCCTGGTATAGTGTTGGGGATCATTGTGATGGTGTTGGGTGTCATTAAAGGAATATCATCAGGAGACCTTCTCATAGCTAGCGTGTAGTCGGGGGGACAGGCGGTCCTAAGAACCACCTCATGTGGATGGATGGACTCACATTCATGATCCAAGTCAGTGTGCTTCATTTGGAGGGACATTATCTCCTCTTCTTGTGCATGGGTAAGATCATTGGTAGTAGTACGTTGTGGGCTACATCTCCTATGAACATCATGTCTCCGCTTGTCTTTTTTGTAGTACAATGCTGCAAAGGCCAAAATGTTCAGAAACAGCAAAGATGCACCAACTGCAATAGTAACACTCAATTCTGTTGAATAGTCCCTTTGATCCACGGAAAATGGGCTTGGTTGTTGTTTGGGATCATCTTGTTTGGCTGTAGGAAAGGCTGAAGTAACAGAAACGGAATTTTTCCTTGTTGGTCTGAAAGTATTATCAGTTGATGGCACTTTAGTTGTGGTAGAGGTATACTGTGAAATGTCGTTAAGATTGTGCAGATGAGGTACCAGTTCCAACCAAAGGTTCACTTTATTGGCCCTATAATGTTCCTTAACTCGTGGTTTTAATCCAATGTGAAGATACAGTTGGTCTTTCTGAGAATATCTGGTCCATGCTACTTCTTCAAAACGATTTGGTTTTGTATGGATGAATTTTGTATCTTGCGGCACTGGTTGATTTGGGTCACTAAAAAAAATAAAATAAAATCTCTAATGTTACAAAGTATTTCTAAAGGAATTAAAAAATTAACATAATTAAGATTTTATACTGCATGATTAAGTCTGCCTTTGGACAGAGCAGAATGCTATTTCCTAAAATGAGAGGCCTTAATAATCATAATTAGAAACAGCATTAGGCAAACGAACACAGACTTCAACAACTTCTTTTACACAGACTTCAACAACTTCCCCAGCTCCACCAGATGCTAGTGTCTCTCAACACTGAAATCTCTTGCTGCTGAGGACACATTGCCAGCAACATGGTAATGTGGACAAACATCTACGAGAAACCGGTGTGAAAGGACATTAGAATCACAAAATCACAGAATTGTAGGGGTTGGAAGGGACCTCGGGAGATCATCGGGTCCAACTCCCCTGCCAAAGCAGGCTCCTGAGCTCACATGGCTTCATTTTTCGTAAGACAAAGCTCAGGAAACTCAGCATTTCAGTTCATATTCAGTATCTGTGACCTTCTGGAGCTGAAAGAACCACAGCACTGTAACACATAGTGACTTACAGGCCAATGATCAAAGGTGGGAAAGTGTTTAGAACTACTAGAGAAAGCAGAATTAATGAAAATGACAACTTCTTTTCAAGTTTGAAGTCACATATTTTATGGTCAGAAGTGACAATTTATAACAAAATGCATTGTTAAAATAAACTGTGTCATATTTTATGCAGTATTTCTGTCATTTCTTGACTCATAAGGGGTAAAGTCAGTTAGTAATATAACATTTTTAACTATACACATGTTAAATGATTAGTTTTTCACTTTTCTAAAGATCCCTTAATTATTTTTGTGAACAAAGTATGTTTTAAATTCCTTCACATAGAATGTTTTTTTTCCCTCTTTTTGCTAGAATGTGTAAAGTGAGCTCTGGGACGTTACAACAAACGTAAATATCCAACCCCATCCTTAATGTCTTATTCATCCTGTGAGTACAGAGGCATTCCCAAGAGATTTAACAAAGGGAGAGCACTGCATCTTTATATCCTGAGTTTGCAGACAAGACTATTCACTATCGGGTACTCACCCAGTTTTTGCAAAGTTTGTCCAGTATGTCATCACCACCGCACTTAACATGACATCATTTTTGGAGAAATTACAAGGAAATAATTCAGTTGGACCAATCATGGGGATTCCTAGTACATAAGGAACCTCATCTCCATGGGCTGCATCTGCCCAGGCAGGTACCTGATCTGTCTGGCAATGATGGTAGAAGGCATAGAAATACGTAGGTGATCCAAAATTTGAGTGAAGATCAGCTGTAGCTACTGCTGGTGCAACCCACTGGTGATCAGTAAACAAAGCCAGCAGTGTTTTCCTTCTGGTTTCAGGATTGTGTCGATCTGCCCAGTCCGTGTACATAAATTTAATAGTTTCCCTCAATATGTCTTTGCCTTCAGGGTATCCGTATAAGTTATCGACAAAATTAGAAACTGCAAAGTCAAAATCACTAGCTGATATGCCATCTTCACTATCCACAATGTTTTCAACAAACTTTAACCCTTCCCCTTGGTTAACTCCCAACATGATGTCGTAATTGAGGAATTCTCCTTGTTCCATCAATATCTGAGGATCATCTGGTATCACATCACCATCAATTACTGGTCCAAAGGCTATATGGTATCTTGCTGGTTGAATGTCCTGGTCAACAAGTTCTCTATAAGGCTTCTTCTGCAGACATTCTACCAATTCTACAGTGTCTGACATGTTGCAACCAACTTTTGTAGCCAACATCCTAGCATATTTTGCAGGCTGAAAACTGACTGCCCAGCTGGAGAGAGCTGTTCCACTTTGAGCTATTGCTCTTTGAAAAAGTCCTGTGGGGAGAAATATTTAAAAACTACTGAAGTGACCTTGAAACAGCGAGATACTTGAAAGATTCAAAGGAGTTCTTTGAAACAATAGAAAACTTTAACAGAAGAGATACCTGAATCTTAATAGTACTTAAATACACAAGATGGTGAGATCTGACTGTCATTGTTCCTACGGGTAATGTATACAAAATAAATGCAACATGTGTGGAAATTGAAGCAAATGATTATACCTCAATGTAGTCTGCCTGAGGAACAGGTTTTCAAAAGAAACTCAGGAAGAAAAAGAAGTGGCATTACCTGATGTAGGATAACACCGTTAGCTTGAAAGAAATTTCTGAAGTTAAAGTAATTTATAGTTTGGAGGAAAAGCCAACAAGTATCTGAAATGGACTGAATTTCTGGATATTATTCAAGCCATCAGCAGCATGTGTGACACAACTGTATTAAATAAACCAGATGATATTCTGAAGTAAGAGATGAGAAGGCACTCAGCACCTATTAAATTTCTAAGTGTCTGAAAATTAGTATACTTTCTTGTAAAGAGATTTTTTTTTTTCTAATGAAGATTTATAGAGGTCACACATAAAAAAGGAAATTACATATTTTACACTATTTAGCTTTGTAATACAGAGATTTAAACATATGTTCAGGTATTCATTTGGGGAAGGGGGGAGGGAGAGTGTGTGATTTGGCACAGCATATCAAATCCCAAAGACTTCAGTGGAATTAATTTGAATTTATGCTGGTCTAACTAGCACTCTGGACCAGGAATTCTACTCATAAAAATGACATGAGATGTTTAAATCGACATTTCCCTCTCCCTTCTGTAAGCATTTTTGACCATATCATGGATGAAAGCTTCACCCCCTTGTAGCCAATGAATAAATCAAAATTTTGCTATTGAGTTTAATGCAATCATCACTTCACCCCTGTTCCAGTACCTCTTGTTCTCCCTTTGTGTTGCAGCTTTGCTTTTTCGTCTTCCCTTTGGGAAAAGGAGTTTGGGTTCTGCAAGAAATTCTCAGTCTGAACCTTGCACAAAAGGTTGCTCATCTCTAATATCTGAAACTTTGGCTACGTTTAGGTAACTTACATTTCTGGGTGGGGTTTATTTTGCATTTTCATGGATGTACATCCAGCTCATTTCAGTAGCACAACTTTTGCTCTAATTTCTGGAAAATATTTTATACTGGACCCTACCTCCTATAGCTCACTGTAGGTAATACGACATGGTCTATAGTACAGGAACATTCTTCTGGTTTAAGATTTAAGGGTCAAAATTTGGTTTTACTTATGATGAAAGGCACCCAGAGTAATTCCACTGACTCTGGTACAGTTGCTCAGGGACTGGGAGTGACATCTGGCCTTGCTTGCTTAATTTTGCTTAAAATGTTTCTTTGGTCCAATGGTTGATGAACAGCTGGATACTCCCACTAAAGGAGCTCGAGTGAAGGTGCTCATCTCACCTCAGAATGTTATTCCAATAGTGCAAAAAATGGCTTGTTCTTTGAAAAAGTAACATATTTCTATTAATAAGAAACTCCCATAGCCTGTAAATGAAAGCAGAGATGTGCCTTTGCAGCCTCACTGCAGCACCAGACCCTGCATGCTCAGAAGTTACTTGGAATCACTTGCTGGCAGGTAGCATTTTACAGGCTTCTGAGGAATTTTAAAATCATTCTAGACTGTATTAGGTCCAGATCCAAAAGTCTTAAAATTAGATAGGTGTAAGGACTGAAATATGTAAACTCAAGACTCTCCTTAAATTTATGTGAAGTCATATCCAAGATATTATTTCCTTGCAAGATACGAGTAAGAAATAAGAAAGAACTTGAGCTATAAAGCAGGTAAAAATATATTTGCATGTTTACAAGGTCAGATATTGAGCTAGTATAAATCAGCTCAAAGTCAGTGGAATTACTGCAGAGGATCCAGGCATTGTAATAAATGTAACTACATGACAAAACTGAATTTTCACAAAGGCGTATTTCATGATACTTCATAATGTTTCTTTTTTGCATATTGTGTAAATCTGGTTTTATTGCTTTATTAAATATCTCTGAACAAGGGCAGAAAGTGTAAGCTACGTATTAAGAAAACGCTGATATAAACACTATGGCTTGCTAAGTGCTACATAAACATTAAATGTTGAATTAAGTAAAACTGGTCAAGTCCTCTGGCCATAAAGTTATCTTAGGAAATGAAACTAAATATCCCTCCTTCTGATGAAAAATGCTTATGGAAATATTCCTCCTTTCAAACCATTTGGTGAGAAACGAATAACGGTATGAAAAACTATTTTCACCCTGTCACATAATTCCTCACAGAAACTGATACCACACAGGATGCAGACCTACATTTTTTTTATCTGATAACATGTACGATTACTACAGCTTATAGGCTTCGGACTGATGGAAAGATTTAAATGTTCAGTGGACTAATTCCTTTGTGACTCCTATTCAAAGTCTCACCAAAGTAAATAATAACAATTTGCATATATTCATCTACATTTTCAGAGCGCTCTCTGAAGATGGGCGCTGTTCTGCCCACTTGCAGATGGGCAGCTATGAACAGCACCATCTTGAAATAGGCTGAATGCTTCCTCTCAACTACCAAGGGATCCTTTCAAAGGGAAATGAAGGAAGCAAAGACAGCATCCGAATTTACGGCTTATGAGTGAGACTGGTTAATAATGTGAAACAAAAGGTTTTTTGAAAATGTTAAGATATTTGAAAATGTTTGAAAACTTGAAATATCTTTTCTTATTTGAAGCTAATCAATTTTTATTTTAATCTTTATAATGGTAGGTCTAACCATCCCCAAATGAAACAACATACACGGGGGTGTGGCATATTGTCCTAATCCAAACTTCAATAAAGCATGTTTTTGCTTTGTCAGAGATGAAATCATCAAAAATTTACCTTTACAATTGGATTTTAGGTATACATCCTGAAGCCCTCTCCAGTCCCCTCCCAAATCCTTTCATCTGCTATGTTGGTGAATTACTGCATTGGTGTCCCCAGACGAATCCTGCTCCTGGCAGAATTCTGGCCATGTGTTAGAATAACCAGGTGTTAGAATAACCAGGTAAAATTCACTGGAAATTTTACCGGGAAACACATGACTGTCCAGATATTGCAAACATGGCATTTTGCATTAATGTCATGTTACATCAAGATTAAGATCAAGTAAGATTTAGGAGAGGAGAAACTGGGTCTCCTCATTAAACCTAAGCTAAAATCTCTAAGACAAAAATTATTTTGGTGAGTTTTGGTGAAAAAAGACGGTGCAGTGAGACCCTCAGTTCACAGTGTAATGAGCTAACGCTTACAGCTTGTTCTTCTAGGCCAGTTTACAAACATCCTATTTAACTGCAGATAATAATGGGGAAAAAAAGATTAAAAAATCACATTAAAAATCAAATTGTGGAAATAGAAGAAAAATTAAACCACAATCTATTTTCCACTAGACCTGTCTTGTAAAAGTTAGATTATTTTTCCCCTCATTTAAGGTAATGTAAAGACCTGATCTAAAGAGTCTGTCACTTCCATTGACCTTAGTGGGCTCTGCATCATGGCTTTGGGTAAAAACATCTCTTTTAATGTCAGTGGAAATATTTGTTGTATGACTGGCCAATTAGTCCCCTGTAGAGATACAGCAGTATAAATCAGTGGAGGATTATATGAGCAGGGCTCAGTGTGATGTCCCTGGTAAAACTAAACAATACAGATAAAACTGTGAGAAAAAAATGAGACAAAAGTAATGTGATCAATATGCAACAGCCATGCAAATGAGAGAAACTCTGTGGACTGTCGGTGCAAAAATTATAGGAAAAAAACTGGGTGCCTCAAACAGCATGTTTTTAATTTCCTGCTGTCTGCCTCAACTAGAGAGAAAAGGTGTTAGTTATGGAATAGGAAAAAACATCTAGAAGAAAATCCATTTGCAACTTGGATGCTTTGACAATTTTGGATCATGCATGCAAAACATTCAACCATTCTTTTATTAGATGACAGCAAGTGAAGTTCATGCAGTTTCAGAAAAAAGATTTCTGAACTAGGTACTTGTTTCCTTCACTCAAAAGAATAGTTTTAAGTATTTCAGCTGTTAGCCTGGAAAAAGGAACTGTGTCTTTTTAGTTTTCTTTAAATTTTCCTCCTCATGAGAAACTAAACATGCCTTTCATGACTGTCTGAATATAGACGACCTCATCTACTGTGAGCATGACTGACTGGTTTTCCAAAAAGGACACCCTTAGGTAGGAAAGAAAAGAGACAAAAATGATGCACCGAGAAAATGCTGTTCAGAAGTCTCCTATAAAGTATTTCTACAAAGCTCCATAGGAAAAAGAAGAAAGTGACCCAAAATTTAAACATGCACAGAAGAGCTGAGGGAGAAGGCAGCTTGTACAGCCTTTAAAAAGTTTGCTTAATATTGAGCTGAACTCAACAGTTCGCAGGAACAAAGAGAATATACAGAGCATCACATATTACTCATGGCGGTGGCATGCAGACACCAAAATTGTCAAAATTTGCAACCTGCATAATACCTTTGGTTGAATTGCTCCAACGGTTACCTTCAGAATAATGGGATAAAGTCAACAGATTGACGCATGAACCTCCTGCACCAGATCCAAAAACAGTTATTCTTAATGGGTCACCACCAAAGAACCCAATATTTTCACTAGTCCATCGCAAAGCTTGAATTAGATCAAGGAGGCCATAGTTTCCTTTCGCTGCTTGGTCCCCAGTGCTCAAAAATCCTGTGAATGCAAATGAAAAAGGAAGGGTTAGCAAGTGCTCTTCTGAGTAATCCTGTTGCAGGCTTCTAATTAAGATTTCAAAAGTAGATGCCGTTAAATATTACACAACTACATAATCTTCCATGCTCAGTGGACAATAATTTGCATTTTTTCCTCTTCCCGAAACAAATTGTTATTCAGTCTTTTGGCCATGTTATATTAACACAGGAGTAGATAAAGCAAAACACTTGATAAGTCACAACATATTGCTTCCAGAGACTTGATGCTGACTGCACTTAGTTTAAGAGTAAGGTCTTAACAAACAGATATGCTACAGTCATTTTGTAACCGATTTGATCATCTGTGCTTCTGTATATAGATGTAGTCATTAGCTTTGCACATGCCTGAGAGGCAACAGTTCCATGTCTCTGTGGACTGTGTTTGGTTATGTCCTGGCAACACTTCATCTTTTCCCTTTTTCTGCCCCCAAAACCACAGCTTATGTCACAGGAGAAGCAGGCTTGAACAGTGTGAGCAGCTCTCAACTCCCTGAGCTCCAGCCTATAGATATTAACCTGAGTTAATTGAATCCACATTAAATGGATAAAGACACTTTAAGCTGTTTCCATGACCCTGTAACATCAAAAAGATAAGAGCTCAGGAGTAACCCGGAGAGCACAGAAATTGCTCTTTTTTATTCATATTGGAAGAAAAATGATGGAATGTGTCCGGTGCAGGAACGACCACTTCACACTACTCCCAGCAGTACCCTCGTGTTTAGTATTGCTATTACTCTTGTCATTACAGCCTACTGACTCCAACAGGTGGACAATATAAACTCTGAAGAACATCTCTGTTAATAAAAGTCATTGCTTTGCTCTCGGATGCCATTTGTTGACATTTCCAATTTTCTCAGCTTAATAAACAAATGTTTAAATAATAGCAGCATTACGAAGTAGCCCAGTGCCTCCATTTGCATATCAAACTGATTTCATACTCGCTAAATCAACAGTGTAGCTGTTTTCCAGTATACCCTTTGTAGAGAAATGCAACAATTACAACAATTATTTCCACATTAATTAAATATTAGCAGGTCTTCTAGTCTCGTCAGAGTTCTACTGATTTAACTCTGCTGAGTGCAGACAGCCAAGTCAAAAGAAGTTTACGGCAGTTTTTCAGGCAAATGGTTCTCAAAGGAGTCCCACTGTTCCATTATGCCAATAAAAGCTGGTTTTGATACATTTCTAAGAAATACCTATGTGTGTATACATATATAAAGTAAGAATTTCACAAGAATACAGACAGGTATATGTATGTATCTATATCGAATGATCATGTAATTTGTTAGTTTATTATTATGATGATTTTCAAGCTTACATTTGGTATTCTGGCATATGTGTAGACTTTTATACTAACAGACCTCCTTTGCTGTAAACTGCATTGAAAGCTAATTGGCCTGGCTGCCTCCGTAGTTGAGCTATGCTCCGTTTAGGGCTATCAGCTTTGTTTGTGTAGGTCAGTCCTGATTTTTGTTACCATGGAGAGGGAACTGGAAAGTGGCATAAGGTGCCAGGCCAGCAATTCTCCCACTTCCAGACCTAATGTACCAAGTCTAATGGGCATACCTCATTCACTGAAGCCATAGTAAATTGTTACTCTGATACGAGGCTTTAAAATAACCACTATTCTACAACTAAAACCTTCCACATCTACTACTTAAGCTGAATAGAAAAGCAAGGTAGCATCACTACTATGGAAGAAAATATCACCTTGATAATCAGGGAAAGCCCAGAAAGGAAGTCCTATCTCATTTTAATATTACAGGTCAGTACTAAGTTGAGATGGATACGATGTTATTTTATTCTGCTTCACTCCCTTCCATTTTCTAGTGTGTAGCCAGAGGGGCTGGTGTGCATGTCTATGTGAGAAGAGGGCCCTGGTATAATCCTTCCTGCACAGAAGCATTCATTCCTGTCTTCATGCTCCACTAAAATGTTGTCCCCCATAAATAGTTTTTAAGGGAGATGATGTCTTTGCATAGATGATAGCAAATCTAATGCATACTTCCTAACCAGTCTCACTGCCTTTGTCAGCCTGCTTGGAGTTGAGGGATGACTGTAACAGTGACTAGAGCAAAATTAAAATACAGGAATTTATGCGAAGTAGAGGCTGCACATGCTGGGAGAGGCTTTCCCTTTCTTTGCATAATATATGGAAGTGGAAAATAAGTGACAAATCAGTTCATCATATAAAGCACATAAGTGAATGCACTGATTTAAGGGATTAGAGGAATGATTGACACCAGCCATCCTTTAAGCACAGATGAGGGCAGTTACAGCAGTTACCAAAATTATGCCCTAAACAAGTCCTTCTTTGCTTTTCCCCCTTTCCCTGTCTTGCAGATTGCCCAAGCCTGGACAGGATCTGCTCTCATCAGGGGTACAGCGTTGGTTCAAACAGGTTTCTCAAAGTGATTCCAAGACATTTATTAGGAGAATAGATGGTAGGATTGTAGCTGAGATACAGCGATTGCCCTGAAGGAAAACAAATGCCAACACTCAAACTTTCTAAAAAAGTTGTTTTCTATAGTGTGTATAATATGCAGCGAAGAGGGAAGCAAGTAAATCTTTACCTGGAAAAGCAACAGATGGAAATTATAGGTAAAGCCTTAAGGCAACCCCCTGCTGTTAAGTAAGTTCTCATCAAGCCCCAGAGCTGGATGGGAAAATGGGAAATCCTTGGGAAACTAAAAATACACTAGTTTTAAAGAATCTTTGTGAAAAGGATCTTAAAAAGACGGCAAAGGAGGAAATGTCTGCTGTTGCTAAAAGCAGGCATGAGGGAAGTCGCGTTCAGTTCAGGAAATGAGCCAGAAGGGGGAGCTTTCAGTATAGTTTAAAAAAAAAAAAAAATTAAAAAAAAAAAAAAAACGTATTAGTAATATTCTCCTCATTCATCTATATTAGACAAATTATGACTTGTGTCCAGAGCAACAGCTCCGATGCAAAAGAAATATCTCACGCCTCCTCAGCAAGAACCACATTGGCTGACTTCCATATCTACACAAGATGGATGATTATCGATGTTGACTTTCATGACATGAAACATTTCTATCTCATTTTTCAGAACCATAAGAAGCCTGTTAATATCACCACCTGTTCATGCCTTTTTCCTCGGATGCAGTAGTATCAGCCTGGCTTAGAAGCCTTCATAAAGTCATGGAATCAGAGAAAGGACTGATAAAACAGAGGAGGTTTCTCTTTCCGGTTTGTGGTTTGTTTTTTCTCATGAGAGCCTCCGTACAGATAAACGCATCTAACTAAACACCGATAGTGAAATGCTATAACACACTGCACCTTACTCAGTCTGTAGGGCTGTGGGTGCAACTACTTATTCCTATTTATCACTTAGATGAAATAGAGATTGCAACAATATATGTTGTCTTTATCCCAAGAGAAGCTTTCAGTATGTAAATAGTAGAGGTACCGTATGTTTCTATGCATTTCTATGTCATAATCATTACATTATCTAGATATTAAGCTAGCAATTTGGAGTCACAGAGGTGAACCTGCTCTCGCTGAAAAGGGCCTGCGTGTCTGAAAGCCTGTTTTAAAACTGTATCAGCTGGTCTATTAAAATATATTATCCCTCTCTGCAAATGCTGTCTTATTATTATCCTTGGATTGTCATCTCTGCAAGAACACTGCTATCATATGCTACCATCTTTTGCTCTTGAAAAAACAGTGAAGTAAATTATTCCTTATTTTAGTTATTCTAGGAAGACATTTCCAAAAAATCCCTTATTTTTGCATTATTCTCTAAAAAGGTCAGATTGAGCTAATTTTGTTCCATAATTAAGTCCTACTACTGGAAATATTCCAATCATCAGCTGAACAATTGCTGTTTTATATTCTGAATGGAGAGGTTATCTCTTCTTTTATCTCCTCCAAAGGAGCAGACTCTAATAGAATTATGGAAGTGAGGATGTGGTCTTTTGTGCATTTAAGAAAGAGATTTATTAAGCTCATTTAGGCCATTTCTCTGTTACTTGTCCATTGGACAAATTAGCAGATCGTTCCACAGCCAGGCCCTGTATTTTGTGTTAAGAAAAATTTGAATGCTTTATAGGCTTATCTGCCAGGGTAATGATTTCTGCTTGCCATTCAGATAAATCTTTTTCTAATATGATTCCAGCATTTTTGAAGAGTAAATAAAATAATAGAGTTGGGAAAGTTACAAAATTGTATTGAAAACCTTAGTAGATTGAATTATTTTAAGCTCTGATCTAATTTGAACGTTCAAATTAATGCAGAGGGGAAAGCCAAGACAGAGTTTTTCCTTGTGTATGGGACTGCTACAACTCGATGCAGTAAAATACTAGGTGCAGACTGGTGAATATGTAAGAAAGAACCAAACCTCTTCTGTGATAACTTGCATCCATTACATTTTTCATAACCCAGCACCCTCTGTGCCTGGATGAAATTAAGAGGCAGAACGTCTTGTTGAGCAAAAAAATAAATACCTGCCTGTGAGAAAATCCACAGCAACAAATGCAACTCCAAAAATAAGCCACAAAAGCTTATAAAAACTGGTCTGACATGCTTAAAGGGTATTTTCAGAGAGCTGTGCTACTGAAAATGGTAACATGTTACCCACCTGTTTAGGCATGTGTTATAATATTTTAGTTGTGTTTCCAGGTTATGAATCCCTGTGCAGTGAAATGTCATCTTTTATTTTGCTAAAAGCAAATGCTAACTTGTAAAAGTATTCTTCCGTACAGCAGAAGAATACAGGGCACATTTTGAGGGAAGAACTTACATTCTCTCTCAATTCCAAGTTCCTTGGTTAGGACTTTGGCTTGACACTCTCTATTAATATTGAATAGTAATGGCCAACTACAGGAAATTTCAGTTGCCCTTTAAACTAGACCTACTCAATTAGAAATCTGAGCAAGATAAGCAAATTTTAAGCAGTGTGGTTAAACTTAAAGAGCACATTTGTTTTCATCTTAGACATATCTCTGAATTCGCATCAGCTAACTAATCTGGATGAATTACGTGGGCAGCAGCACTGGGAACATTAATGTATATGTGATATTCATGAAGAAGAGGATACTGCTCCTCGCTTTGCTGACCAGCACATCCTAATATTAATAGCATAGTTTAGTAATGGATAAGGGGGTAAGGTGACTAAAAGAACTAGGATCTCCTATAAGGAAGATGTAGGGGAACATAAACTACTCAAGGCAAGAAAAATATTCCTTCTTGGACACTTGCAATATACCTCCACTTGAGAGCCAGATAAGCAAGTCTTCTGAAAATGCTGCTCAATCAAGATTTTTGTATCAAATTAATTTAACATACATTGCAATCTTAGCAAACTACTTGTTCTGTTTCTGTAGCTTTCTACCGAATACCTATTAGTAATAAGATCAATGATTTCCAGAGCACAAGATTTTACCTTAACTCTATGAGATTGTGCAAAGTATCATTATGCACTCTTTCTGGGATGCTTAAGATATGTGAGGCACTACCTTTATATACAGATTTTAATTTTATTTATAGAAATAAATATGTCAGAAGCTTTGCAGGTGGAGCCACTGTACTTTTAAACAATTAGAAGACAAATGTGCTATTTCAAAGTATTTGTTAGCAAGTGTACATTATCAGGTTGGATGAGACACTGAGCACCCTGATGTAGTTGAAGATGTCCCTGCTCTTTGCAGGGGGAGGTTGGACTAGATGATTTTTAAATGTCCCTTCCCATCCAAGCCATTGTGTGATTCTATACGTTAGAAGCATATGTTTGCAAATTATTCTGTTTTCATGTAGTAAGGTTACATGACTGGCCACTTGAATTGTTTGAGAACTTCCTTATATTTTCTGATATTATACCACAAGCTTTATAAATTAAGGACAAATATCTTCCATACAAACATCCTGCACTGACTTCTTCAGCCCATGACTGTTTTGGGATGTATCAGGCTTGTGTTTCTACAGCAGTCAAGTTGTGACTACTGAAAGAGCTGAATGTGCCATATAATACTGGTCAAAGAGATGGGGGGACATACACACACCACACCAAGGAAGGATCTGTACAAGGCCAATTTAATTGCAAATGGTCTAGAGCTGTGGAATTTAGGGGTTTGTTGTTTTTTTTTTAAACAAAGGCTCTCATAGAATAAAAATCCATTAAGTCAATAGGCCTGGACTATGTGTCTGACTTCAAAACCTCCTCAGAAACCAAAAAGTTTTCTGCAAGTAGTTGTTCATGCTATTCACATAACCTCGGACAACTCGGTAAAAAAACTAGGAACAGCTCAACTATTTTAACTGCCTTAATTAGGCTGTGTTACCATAAGAACAGTACCTCAAGGTTAAGTGTATGAACAATAAACCGTACTGCGAGCAATGTGAAACAGCTGCAGTAATTCATTAACTTACCAAACTCTGAAGTGCTGCATCTGTGAGGGAGAATTGCTTAAAAATATCAACAGTACCAACTTCACTGCCCAGTGCTATTGCCCCAGCAGTTAGCCTTTGGAAATTCCCATTCATTTCACCCAAGTAAACAATTTACAGAATTGAATCAGCAAATATAAGAGCTTGTAACTATATCCTTTGGCATTTTGAAAACATACATGGAGAAAAGTGTGTAATGATGTATAAACTTGGATGTGCTTTTTTCAGCATTGCTATTTTACTGCCAGAATTTTTAACAGTCCTCCCCGAGTACCAGATCCTTCGTATTAATATTGGTGAAGCTGCCAAAGCCTACAAAAATGCTGGGCTTCCCTTGTGGCTCTTTGAAACAAGGGAAGTTTTCACCTCCTTGCATTTTACTCAATTTCTTTTCCCATGAGAGGCTAAACGAACTGAACAGCACAAGTTACAGAAGTCTCTTACAGCTGTTTCAGTCTGGCATCTGTCATATGCCAGTGCTGATGCATTACAGCAAACTACTAGCATAGATGCACATTGCGAAACAGTGAAGTGGCTCACACCAGAGCACTTTATTCTATTGTCAAAGATGTATTGGCACAACATCACTGGGTGTAACGCAGCCCAGAGCAGGCGAACCCACTGTCTTTTTCCAAAATACAGGTTCTCTTTCACAGGCTATACCAAAATCCTTTAACAAAAGAAATCCAGACAAAGCCAGATTTTTTCTTATTCTGGGAAGATTTCCCTCAACCATTGCAGAAGGAAGGAAGTGGCTTAGATTTACTGTGATATTCTTGGCCAGTGTGCTGTAGATATTTACAGAGCCCGAGATTATAATTTCTAGCATTCTCTGAGAAGAGGGTGACTCTCTTTGCCTTTAAAGTTTCATTAAAGAAATGCTAAAAGTCTGGGAGCACTCTCAAAACCTTTAGCTGCCTCTTCTTCATGTGGTCAATTGTTATTTTCCATTCTGCCTCGTCCATCATGTTGGGACAGTTGTGGGCAGTCTCTCCAGGTCTGGGCATTTTCCAAGTGCAAGCCATTCCTGTATCAGTCCCTGGGACAATCCCATGCTCACACAGCGGGTCATGGCATGGGGCAGGCCCACGAGCTGAAGCATTTCACTGTTTGTAAAGTGCCACGCCGGCTGGTTTCTCTGGCTGCAGCACAGCACGGCACGGTGTTGTTCTCAGCACAGTGTTGTTCACAGCCGGTGTTGTTGTTTCTCTCCAGCTCTCCCAGCCCACATGTCAAGCGTGGCCGGTTAGTGGGTCACAGCTCCCGCAGTGCATGGCAGGCTTGTCAGACACAGGGCAATGGTGAGAATACAAAAAGTCAGATGTTTGTTACGGTACTGTCAGCTGCGGGGACAAGTGTCACAGAAGCAATTCTCTAAACCCGCACGGTAGAGTTGGTGTCGGGGTGGGAAGTGTAAACTCATCTGTGCTCTGACTGCACTTCTTGTTCTTGCAGCCAATGCTTTGACTTCAGCACCGGGAGTACGAATAAAAGGGGCTTCATCTGCCCTCTTGCTCAACAGACCTCTACTCGTAAAGTACAACACAGCCGGTCCTGAACGATCACCTGAGAGATCAGCTCTAGGGTAGCTTATTACAGATGATCTTTACTGAAGAGTCAAAGGAAAGTCTGATAACAATCTCAGAGATGCTTTAAAACATTTATATAAGTAACAGGGCTAGTCCACTACAAGTGATCTTAAATACTGATTTCAGGATATGCTGTAAAGGAAAAAAAGGAAAAGAGGAATGTCTAGTCTCAGAAATACAGCTGCAGAAACTAATGTTACAGGATTTTAAGTGATATGTGCTGACACATATCTGAAAGTAGAAGTAAGCCTTAAGAAATGATGAATGACATTTGGCATAGGTGGACACAAGGGGCAACTGGAGTATATTTGATTTGACTGTCTCCTCTTCCTCAAGAATACAGAAAAAAAGATGTGGCTTACTACAATAAAGAGTGGATATCTATGAATATTTTCATCTTTGAAAAAAACAAGCAATTCTGCTGCCAGCAGAGAACATCTGCTTAAATGCCTTCCACTAGGTAAAAATCATAGTTGTTAGTACACGGCTGAGTCATGCTCTAGGGTGACACAACTCATAGTTTAAAGTATTTTTAAGCTGCGAACAAACTTTTCATGGGAAACGAACAACTCCGTAGTACTAATACAACAGCAATGTTCTTATGAACCAGTGTCTCTGAGAATTTCAAGGAAAATATAAATAAAATCAATAGTGTCTGAAAGACAGCAGGAGCAAACCCAAATCTTATAATAGGATAAAGCGTGGAGTAACACAAATTGAACACATACTGATTCTTTCAAATGTACCCAGTCAAAGCCCAAATGATAAGGAAAGACCACAAGGGAGAACAGAAAGGTCCATAGCCAGAGCCATCATTTGACTTTCCTACTTGACAGAAGAAAGCAATGCCCGAGGGAGAGATTCTTGTCGTCCCTAGGATGGAGTGCACAGCTGTTCTGGTCCTACTTACTTCAAGTAGCACAATATGCAAAATTCAGTAGCCCACAGCACATTGCATCAAGTATCTGTCTTTTGCTGTGTTCTTTCAGCATCCCTGTTTTCAGGAGCAAGATCAGAAACAAGGCACTAAAATACATAGGTCTTTCAGGCGATATGCTGTAAGTTGTAACTTTAGATGATACAACTGAAGGCAGCAGCTAAAAACCAGGAAAACATGTTTTAGTGGAAAGTTAACAAATATCAATGTTCCTAATGTGCAAGGCTTCAAAAATCAAAATTGACTCCATAAAAAAGTCTCCTTTCTTATTTCCTTCAAGACTTGGGCAAAATGAGTTCATTATCTCAAGACAGCCCAGACGGTACTTGAAGATCTTTCTACCCAATATATTTGAGAACTATTTGCTATATAATGAGCTGTTTAATATGTGCAGTTCAGCCTCAGATTTCAAAAGCATTGTTTTGATGGTACATTTTAATTGATTGTTTCATGCCAGTTTTTAACTTAGGCCTGGAAATCATCTTTGTTTTATAATGGTCATTCTTTTATATATTTTTTATCTATCTATCTATCTATCTATCTATCTATCTATCTATCTATCTATATTTCAGTCATAACACTCAGTTTCTTAGAATTTTCAGAATGTGTGTGGATGAGAGAAAGGACGGGTTTAATTTCACTAGGAGGGAAAGTTCATATTTTAGAAATAAAAAAAATCATAATTATGAGTTCCATTGAGAGGGGCAGCACCATAATTTTTGATACTTCTTCACAGTGTTGAGATTGGCAACGAGGGTCCAATCAATGCTAATATATATTCTATGAGCTGATGAAAGGGAAGTCAGAAATCTTCATGTAAAACTGTATATGCAAATCACTAGTTAGAAGCCTAGCAGCTATTTGAAAGTGCAATCTTTCAATCAGAACACAGAAATTATGGTGCTAATTTACTGTGAACTCAAATCTCCTTATTTGAAAATAAATAGAAAAGATTAACCATTGGACCAATTTTCCAAGAACCGCATTCAGTATGCCATCATTTGCATTTTTAAATCAGAACTAGAAGCTCTCTCAACTTACGTCACTGCTGAGATAAGATTTAATTCAGGGAAGTTTAATGAAGGGTATGATACAGGTAAAAGTCATACCAGATCATCACAAAAATGCTTTCTTGCTTTTTGGAAGTGTTAGTTAAACAATATATGAGACTTACATTATCAAGATCTGACTTCTGTAGCCTGGTCAGTGTGGACAGACCCTTTAAATGTACTGGGAATTCAAGTATGTTTTGCGAAGGCCTGAGAAATAAAGCTTCTCTATCGTCCTTTCTCTCTTCCTCTCTCTTTCCTCTTCTCTACCGTCTCTTTTTGCAAAGCTTAATCTTATTGTATCAGTATCAATATTACTCTTGGAGTTTGTTATTCATGTGAATTTATACATGCATCCTCTATGCTCTTTGAAATATACTTGGGGCACACAATCAATTTACTGCTTGACAAATCCGCAGGAATACCTGGCAATACTTTTACCCCTCTGATAACTATCTGCCAGGCTCTCTGCTGATGCTCTGTGGTTGCACAACTCCTTGACTTACTCATGGCACTGCATCCACATCTGTTACCTTGCTGTAATGCAATACTCAGCTGTAGCACACTGATCAGAAACAGGACATTCTACTCTGTCCCCTCAAAGACCTAGAGGTGTATTTGTTTTGTGGCTTTCTTACTCTGCATGTAAGAATGACTTTGGATAATTAAAAAATAATAAAGATAAGTAGAAAAAGCAGTAACCCAATTTCAGTTTGAATTGTAAAGTGAGGCATTGAAGCACACTGCAACACCACCATAATTATATAGGTTATATATCACAGCT
Organism: Zapornia atra; assembly: GCA_013400835.1. Lineage (NCBI taxonomy): Eukaryota > Metazoa > Chordata > Aves > Gruiformes > Rallidae > Zapornia > Zapornia atra. Next base: position 22,462 of record VZTU01024059.1, read on the forward strand.
TGTTATTGCAGCTGCCTTATGTGCTGATGATGGTAGAGATGCCAAAACTATTCTTGCTCAGAGAAAAGGACTTGTCCAACCTCTAAAAGTCTGCAGGCTACTTCTCAGGGGCCAAAGATCACAAAGAAAAGCAAACCAATTAAGAGCAAACACAAAAGTACTTTATGACTGTCTGAGCCACCTGGGAAAACTTTGAGAAGCCTGTAACAAAAACATGTAAACAACTATCTTCATACTCAGACTAAATTTCATTGCAATTAACTGAACACCAGAAACATTTGTAAGAGCATATATGCCTAGACAGAGGCATCAAATCTAATTTTCTGGTAAATATCTACCAGTTCTGGTAAAATGTAAAGTAATGAAGAATTAACTGGATAACCATATGCCTGCTCCCTTCTTAGATGGCATCCTGCCTCGCCTAGTACAATATTTGTGTTCTGCTGTGTCAGAATTTCCTGTTCCATAGGGCAAGATCCTTTGTCTCTTCACAATTATTTTGTTACACTGCAACACAGTTTTTGTGTCTTAAAGCCAGGGAGCTGAAGAACAGTCAAGGATGGACTGAGGGTGGCTCTTACAGAGACGGAAACTGGCATTTAACAAAAAATAAATAAATAAAAAGAGATTGCTCTTGAACTATTCCTCCTCAGCAGAATCCTCAGGGATTTCACCACTGCTGACCGTACAACCATTACACAAAACAGTAGGACATAAAAGATATGTATTAATATATAAATCATACACATAACTCCAATGCATCTCTTCAGAGCAGTCTTATAAAGTACCTGACCACATGCATATTACCTAAATATTCTAGAAACAATTTAAATAAATACAAGAGGTCAAAGAATCCAAGGAAAATCCGAAGAAAATCCAAGGAAAAGGAAGGTAAAAAGCCTCAAATCCACCCAAAGTTAATTGAGGCTAGAATCACTGCAGCTCCATCCATTGCAATTTCACATTGGTGCACTTCAATTAAGGCATAATAAGAGTGCAAAGCAATTTATACTTATAGATTAGATGTCGTCTGTGAAAAATCACTGATTAACTAGGCTCCTGGAGTAGCAGAAGAACAAATGTTGTAGTACTCTGAGTTGCACTTTTCAGTTAGCACCCTGAAACCACAAAAGCAAAGCTGAAATACCTTTATTTAAAGGTATTAGGAAGAAATACTTCAGATGCGTGAGCACACAGACACCTGCTATCGGCATGCTGATCTTCAGGCTTCACTAAATAAAGTTTCATTCACCAATAAACTACCCACACAACAATGCCTGTACTGTTGCCAATAATGTTCTCAAATGTTTATTCAGTTGCTGAAAGGCAATTTTTTTTACTCTGCTTTTTGCAATTAGAGAGTTCTTTTAAAGATCTCCTACTGCAGCCTCAATGAAATGCAGAGCTCTAGCTTTCTGTAAGATGTTGAATCCTTTCATTCCACTCTGCAATGAGTATCATACACATTGCCATTGCATCATCTGAAAATATGCATATACCCATCTACAGATGGGCCGGGCTCATT
>VZTU01024059.1:23999-39566 GCA_013400835.1 Zapornia atra
CATTGCTATTCTAAATCTAAGTAAATCTAGTGAAGTCAAGAAAATTTGCCAGTTCAAACCCAGCAAGGCTGGGATTCTATGCCCTTGATCTTTTCAGATATATATATATATATGTAAAAGCGTGACATTAGCAAGTGCATTCATAGAGACTGCATCAAATATACAGCATCAACAAAGCGGGTAAACTCAGTAATATTTAATGGGTAGCTGAGAATAATTGATGTTTCAGATAAAAAAGTATGAGAGATGACTGGAAACTGAAAAGTCTTTGGAAATACTTGAAAGGAAAGATGTGTGTACATATGCCATCCATCTCCCAATAACTGAGATTACTCTACACTTATGGAATTCTGCAACAAATACAGTGAAATAAAACAGTGTCCAGCTGAGGAAAATATCTTGTTAAAGTTGCTAACTTTGCATTTACTGCCCCTACCTTCAGTGCACAGTAGGAAGCCAGTGTTTGGCGTTACTAATTGAAGAGTAGAGTATCACAAACAGCCTCATCTAGTACAGCGACTTTCACCTTTTTGCCACAATAAAACAGAAACCTGGTAAGCAGCAAAGTGAGGGAAATAAAAAGGACAAAACCTGAATTATATTTCTTTCATGTATTTTACAATCTAGCCCTTTTTTGAAAGCTACTCTACAATTACAAAGACACTTATACAATACTATTACACGGTCTTTGAGTAGGAGGATTCTTTTACGGGGAGGGTAATACTCTTCAGCTACTTCCATTTGGATGAATTTAGGTATCTTGAAGCTCACACCACCCACATGCAGCCAAAGCGAGAGAAGGAACACGAGTCAGAGGTCACAAGGAACAAATTCTCAGCCCTGAGCAAGAGCTAAATTTATAGAAAATGGTCACATCTAACAAAACAGTGCTCAGAAGAGGACAAGAATGTCAAGCACTTCTGTAAGGCAGCTAAGAAACATTATGGCAAAGAGTAGCTCGCTCAGAGGCATCAGTTTTCTATTTTGCTGATACAATTCTTATAGCTTACTACAGAGTGAACTAATATCCGCAGTGTTCACACACTAAGTCAAACGGTGCTAATTTGTTTTTAACACTTAACCAAATACTACAGGTTCTAAAGGCACTTTCTTAGCCTCAGATGAGTTGGAAAATCTAATTTGTGCTAATTTTCCCAAAACCAGATGGTGCATGAATTAAACTGTGCAGACCCTTTTAAGCTTCCATTCACACTAGGTCACTTTTGGGATAACTAATGTTCATTTCTTAGGGCTCTATTCTGCTGCACTTATTTCTCTTAAATAACTGAAAACAGCCTCCTTAATTGTGCAGGAAGATATACGGAATGGGAGAGAATTTGGGCTTTCGAGGGATTATGTTATGTATGCAAAGCTGTCGCTAAACCCAGTATTTTTTCAACAGAAAGTACAATGGTGTCTGTGTTATTTACAGCAGGAAGATGTTTCATTCCAGGACAAAATAAAATATCATTACCCACGGAAAGTAAATGAAGCCAGAACTATGCCAGTAAACCTCATTCACATACATCACTTGAAGGCAGGAGGTATGAACTCACAGAACTAAAGAGCACCTCATCTGAAAATAAAGATTGCAGACAGTAGGCATTAACAGGTGATTTTATTTCTTTATTATGGTAAACGGCTTAAAACCTCACCACAGCCCTGGGCTTAACTATGTTGGAGGGGTAAAACAGGATGTTCTTAGGTTCTCTGCTAAGGAAAGGAATCAACATGTGGAAAAGTTGGAGAGGGGAAATAACATTAAAAGAGAATTTATTAAATCAACATGACTCACAGTTTCTCAGTAGGGTAAGAGGACTAGATTTCTGCTCATGCTGTTGCAGTATCATCATTTTTAACACTAAAAATAAAAGGTTTCACAAAACCTGCAGTAGCCAGGTAGAGGATGTCCTCTTCTCCCGAAGGTGCTGCACATCCTTGCACAACATCTCTAATCCATCCCTCCTCTAAACCAGTAATTTCCATAAGGTGCATAAGCAAGCTCAGGTCCCAAGGTCTACTTCTATTTGAGTATGGCCTGCTCCTTAAGGGAGCAGGCTGCAGGAACAAAATACAAGCTGTCTATTACTGTTCTTCCTATGACATTTATACATTGCCCTGAATTACTCTGGAATCAGGATGGCTTATAGTAAGTTATGCTTTTATCCTCAGCCTGAGTAATTCAATAGTAGTAATACTCAGTTCATAGGAACAAGGAGACATAGCATGAAGAGGGGAGTGACGCACCCAAGACTATTGAGGAAAGATGTGGTAATTGAACCTGCCTCTGAATTACAAGGTGTCATGTAAAGAGGACCTGGTAGACTTAAGCAATGAAATAGCTAGAGATGTTGCACCATCATATTTTGGAGATTTTTTGCAATCACACGCCCACCTTTAAAATCCAGCATGAATGTTCTTTTAGCATACTGTATAATGTAAGCTGGGTGCTAACTGATGAAATAAATTGAGTTTTAATAGACTTTGCTCAACAACACACCCCAAATGACACATCAGTAATTACCATCAGATTTCAAGCAACATCCTGACAGAGTTACTGAATGTAAAGCGCATCTGCTAGATTGCAAGGGATTGCATTCTTGGTGTGCTCAAGATTTGTCAGAAAATGTATTTATACTCAACATTAATTCTGCTGACTCTGAGGATTGTTTCAGTTAACAAAGGCATCTCTGACACTGCAAAACAGAATCATGTCCCATTTCTGGCAATGTACTGCTAGCAAAATACCAGCTGTTTTCAGTGGAGGATCAGTGTGATACAATGAGTTGATGTGCTGGCTTGATTAATCTTTATATGATTTCTCAGCTTCTAACGTAACGTGCATAACTTTATATTTGTAGTCAGTGGTGTAGAACATCGCTTGACAGTTAAAGTACTTATGTTCTTGTTCTTTTCTCACGAGACAGTCGAGAAAGTTCATCTCTTCTTATTTGTTAACTTCTGAAAAGAGCAGTGATGGGTTGACTACATCGACTGTAGAAAGGGAGAGAGTGGCTCAATGACTAGCAGATTCATTATCATTCTCTACATCCTTACTGTTTTGCTCTGTTAGAAAAAAGGTATCACATGATTTTTCCTTTTAAATGATCCATCAGCCAAATTCAAAGATGATTAATTCAAAGTACTTATTTTGAAAATGTTTTTCTGGTTCTCACGGAAAAAAGAATATATTATTTAGCAATAAATAGAACATGTCCCTATATGTTTAGAACTAGTGTCAGTAACTTAAAGACATATTTCTTCCTAGGATAGAAATTAGAACTTATACCCTACTCTTTTTTTCTTCACCTCAAAATGACAATTCATTGCTGTAAGTTTGGAAGTCTGTTTAAAGCATTATGGAAGACCATTTAAAAATGCTACAGTAGCTGGAATACTGGGGTCCCCTCTGCTGTCAATAAGTCCATCGCCAGCTATCACAGTCTATATGGAAGTAGAACTGATCAAACCTTCAACTGACTTTTTTCCCCAATGCTCGTCATACTTTTAACATTTTAAAAATATATACTTTCTAATAAGTTTCCCTGTATCATTAGTTATGTTAAAAATGAAAACACATATATATTGGTGTCTGCTTCATTCTAAACTCTTTTCAAACACTGTTGTCCACTGCCCCAGCCATTGTTTCACAGTATGTATACATCATAGTCAACAACTTGTTATATCTCCCACTAAAGGTGACTGGACACAAATAATGCTGTGCAAGGTATGAAAAAATATTTACTTTAATACTATAAATTACTTCCCAATAGCTGTTGGGAGCTGGTCATGTAGGAGAGTTTATGCTTCCTTCTACTTTTGTCCTTCTTCCCAGAACTGTGTTGAAATATATATAGAGCATGGACTATAGGTGCTAGGTACTAAAACAAAGTGAAAGAAGGCTGTAGCTGGACAGTCAGAAACTTAGAAATAAGAAAAGCAAGCTTGTTTGAACCCCTGTGTAGTACAACACATCATTACTTGAAACTATAGGGAGATTATTTTCACTGGTCCTTTTGCAGCCTCAATGGTCTAGGCGACTCAAAAGCAATTTCTGATAAGTGCACAGGTACTATGGGTTGTACCTCACTTCACAGGGCAAATGGACAACATCCATGTCTGGATAATTATTGTCTCCTTTGACTTGCTATTGTTCAAGGGCTTCAAGCTTCTGACATTTAAAATATGTATAATTTTAATCTTTTTTCTTGTTCCAAATATAGGAGGGGTTGTGAAACTAGGAAGTTATTCTCCACTTTTGAAATGTAGTGGTGAATTTAACTTTAAAAATAAATAAATCAGGAACAATGAGTTTCATAGTTGGCAAATAAAGATCAGACAGCTTTATGCATATTACAGTACCAATTGGGATGCCTTTCCCTCCTCAGAGCAGATATGGACCAGTGTATAGAACAGCGTAAATAAGGAGCTGCAGTTATTATCATATAAATTCTAAGAGATCAGATGTTAAAGTAAGCGAGCTGGGTTGTACAAATGAACTCACCGAAGACCTGTATGGAAAAGCCATCCAAAATTGAAACCTTTATCCATCACTTCCTATGAATTTGCTTATGGGGATTTTGAAATGCTTTCAAGAACAGATGATTGTTTTCTGAGGCAGTGAAGCCAATGAACTTAATGAAGATATTTCCATTAATTTCATAGACTCTGCATTCCTCATTTAAAAGAGGGATTGAACATTGGTACTTCTCCTGCTGTTTATTGCTGTTGCAGCATAATCTTGCATATATGTTTTGAAATCAAAACCCCAAAGCTATTTATCCCAAAGTGATTAATTGATTGGAGAAGATGCTTATTATAAAATAATGAAAGATTTGCTTCACAGCTCAGCTATTGCATCTATTTACGATTTCCAATAATACAAAGGGCAGTAATGGAAGGAGCAGTTGTTTCATCACTATATTGGTTTCTTTCATCTGTTTTCAAATTAGTAATCAGATTACCTTTTGTCCAAACTCGCACTATGGAGGGGTGAACAGAATGAACTTTTCACCTCTAGAATCTTTTATATTCAAAGCAATTGGTTTCCCACAAGCTGAAGAAAAAATAATTATACAATCTTTGTTCCCACTGCAGGTACCTAGCAGGTTTTAAATATAATAAATGCATTCTGGCGAAGTTAATGTACCATAAAATCAAGTAGACTGTATCACTCTTTGATACATATACCTGGTAAGCCATCACTGAAAATAACATTAATTTATGCTAACAGATTATTCATCCATAGCAAACCCACCCTCTCTGTCAGGAAAGGTATTTTAAGATACGAAAACATAATCCCCTCCTCCTGTATGTTTTCACTGAGTATATTATTTACCCAGGATGCAGTGTCTGGTTTAAGTCCTGCTTTTAGTCAATTTTATAGCACGACTGAAACACTGGAAGTCAAGTGACTCAATGCAAGGTCACACAATGAATCTGTACCTCCGTGCAAACCGGAGCGCAAATGCAGCCAACACCTGCTCCTTTGCCCTAGATCATGCTGTCTCCCTTTTTAAAAGCAGTAGCCTCAAAAGGAAGTTGGTCTTGCAAATTCTGTTTCCAGTCATTAAGGGAGAGTGAAGTGTTGTTCAGGAGGCTCATCTAGCTCTTGTGACTGGGATGCAGGGCACACTGCACTTGTTGCCTGCTTCCTCTTCGTTGTCACAATTGTACTTTTCTTTCCTGCGACAAAACAGTGCAGATGCCAAGGTCATAAAAAGTTTTATATGGTTCTGCCTGCCGTCTCTTCAAGGTGGGTTGGCAAGGGCTACAGACAGAAAAATGGAGTAATAAAGTTTAACTAGTGGGCAATAATATCCATCTGCAGTGCTGCAATGCCGATTAAGAGATTGAAAAAACTCTCTGTGGCTCTAATTGGATTTTCTTGTGTTGTGTACAGCTCTTGGGGGCCCTGTGCTGATAAAGCCTACTTGCACTGCCTGGTTATGCCACTCCATATAATGGACTTACCTATAAGACATACAAATTCTTGTAGTGCTGCAGAGCTGTCGCAATACCCTATGTCCTCTTAGACCTTATACTTTGCTAACCATAAATGAAAGTAAATTTGAGGAAAAAAATATAAAATGTGTGCTAAAACTAAGTTTTGAAAATGGTATTTGTCTGGGAAAGCAAAAAGCTATCGCATTTGAACAACATTGCTTTCCACTCAACTCTCTTTTGATTTACTAAGCCTGTGCTCTAAACAAAATTATAAAAGCAAAATAAAGACCATTCCTGAGTCTGCAGACAGACCTTACAGGTGTTTCCTTTTCACAGATATCCTAAACTGCAGACCAAAGCAATGGACTGTTCCTGGTCGCTGCTAATTTCCAACCCATTAAGGAGAGAAAGCTGAAACTGGTTCATTAAATGGAAAGAATACTGCGACTATTTGGTGGAAAGAAAACCCCAAACCTAATGAAATATTAGAAGACTGGGAATGAATTTATACTTTTGTTAGAAACAGAAGGCAGCTGGAAGGATGAAGTAACAAACCTCTCAGTCTCCCAATAATTAGAGTTTTGAGAGGCAGGAAGGGGAAATGAAGAAGCTGAGAATAGAGAGGTGCATCTATGATTCATCAACGTAAAGCTGACAGTTGTATTTGTTTGACATTATTGAATGCTGTTTATCAAATTTTGTTCCTCGCTTATGATTGTCTGCTCCTTTTATTCAGATGCTTCCTGCATGACCTGAAGATTTCATAAGCTCACATGGACTGAGCTCTTCATTTTGGGAACCCTGATGGGGGTACAGGGTATTGAAGGGAGTAAAACAGGGTAAGCACCTCATTTAAAACCCTGACAAATAATAGGGATGAAGGAAGATCCGTTAAATTAACCAATGGCATTAAAAATGAAAGGGGATTGTGAATGCAGCAGTAATAAAACAGAGGCAGAGAGTATAAAAACACTGTGAAGAAAGATTAGCTTCAGAAAAAATGCAGACTGCTAAACCAGGGGAGAAACAATAGAAGATTGGATAATGATGTTAGAGATTTCTCCACTTCTATGCCAGTTAAGTCCATTACAGGTCTGCATTGCCATATAGCAGCCCAAAGTGATGCTTCTGCAAATGCTTAGCACTTGTTTAGCAGTTGAAAGGTACTAAACAACCCAGGTGTCACAGTGTGTCTTTCTTATCTGGAATGCAAAGCAAAAACAAATGGGAGTAAGCTCACAAAAGAGAAACAAAAATGATAAGGTGTTGAAGGGGGAAGCATATGGAAAAGATTAAAAAAGTGGGTAAATGCACAAAGAAAAATGAATATAGTTTGGCCAAAAGACACCCTAGGGACAACAGGTACATTACAGCATGAATTATTCAGGTTGCCACATAAGGTTATCACTAGACACAGTAGCGCCACACTAAGAACAGGTAACGAATATACATCTCGGTTATGAGAAATGCTAAAAATGAGGGAAAGTTTCCTGAGAGAAATGGTGGCATACCTCATTGATCTGAGCTTCTAAAGCTAAGAGACTTGAAGAACTAGAAAATTTTGCATTGGTGGAAATAGGGGGATGAAGATGAAAAATAGAGCTTTTCCCTGTCTAATTTCTCTGGTTCTGTGTTTCTGCAGCTTTGCTGATAGCATGATTGATAAATGATCCTTACACTATTTTACCATAACTGTGCTCCTGCTTTCCAGTAATGAGAAGACTTTCCTTAAAAGGGCAGCATATGGGAGGCTTTCTCTGCTTTATAAATTTTATCCTTGAAGCAGGCTAGCTGCCAATTATTGCAGAAGGTTAGAGAACCTGGAATGTGAGTGCACAATATGCTTCAGATCCTCTCTACAGCTCTCTAGAAAAAGGCGTTTTTTATAACGGATGTTGGTGTGATTCCTGTTAAGGCCTTCGAAGCAAGGGCCTGGCTTTTTCTGAAGGATTTTGCATTTTCTGTCATAAACTGCCAGCTAGAAAACCTCCCCATCATGCCTCCCTTTATTTCCAGAGAGAACAAAATTACCATAACCCATTACGTAACTGGACCGATTTACCAGACTTCACCCTGATTAGTAGCTCTTATCCATTCCTACTGACATTTACGTATATACTGTTCCTCTTTCACTGAAAGTAAAAGAACAGAGATCTTGGGCTCTCCAGGGGTCATGTAACCATTAGTGAAGAGCTCAGCCATGCAAGATTTCCCAGATCAGGAGAGGAAATGGCTCCCAAGCTTTTCAGAAAGCAAGCAAACATCCAAGCATGATGCCAAGCTTCAGGTTAAAACAGTATCTGAACTGATTAATTTTCCTTTGCAATGCAAACTTCGATACATTATGTACCTTGGCAGCATCTTTTGAATGTGGCTATAGAAGCATATGAAACATTTGAGCTGTTTACCAGTTAGCATTTGGCAAATAACTCCTGTGTGCAGGCATTTAGGATTAAAAATACATTATTATAAAACGCCTGTAATAAACCTTTTCTTTCTCGTTAGATGGTGAGATCAAATCCATGACAGATTAAAACTTCAATCATGGTAGTTACACGTATAATGCTATGAAAAATAGCTGTATTTGTAATACAATTGAATACTTCTGCAGTTAGTCAAAGAGCTCTAGAAAACTAGAAACCAAAAAAGGGCAGTTTTTCAGCACCTGCTATTCAAGCCCCAGTTGCCATGTTCATCAATCCTGCACAGCCATGAATGCCTGCAAGCATACTTCAACACAACTGACACCTGCACACACACACATCAGCAATGCTATTAGAGCCTGAAAAGAGTATTTATGAAAGCTCAAGGGGATAAACTCTGAAACCCACATGCACTTTACTATTGTGGGTTTTAACCTGCACAAGTGCAGCTGCAAAAACACCTGTTTGCATGAGTGAGGAGCACATTTTAGAAGGAAACATGGTTAAAAATTTGGTTTCCAGCACACAGTGACTGAATAGGAAACTGTTGGAGCAGGTGTGAGGGTCAGCACATGTCAGAGGAACAAACTGGTGTCTCTTTAGTGCACTAAATTTTCATCAGTGGAGACCAGAGTTCAATATGTAAAATTTATCTGCTAGCCTATGGCTGGCTTGTGGACAAGTTAGTCTGCAGTCCAAAGGGTTGAAGATTCCTCAGTGCTTGGCAGCTTTTTTTGTGGCGAGTCCTGCTTCAGCTTGGAAACAGCCACACTTTGAAAATGGCTCAAGAACTCACCAAAGTCAAAGTAAATTGGATCAGGATCCTATGAAGAGTATTTGGACTGTATGCTTGACACTATCAAAATACTCGTTTCTCCTTTGCAATAATGAATAAGGCATTTAGAGATCTGAAGTGGAAACAACTTAGGAGGACTTCTATATTTATCCCGTGCAAGTACAGAATAAAATCTAGAGTCAAGAGTGTGCCATTTAAGTGGCACCAAGGCAGAGAGGCAGCTGAGCTCAAGGAAGACCCTGGCTTTCCACTGCTCAGATGGTACTGCCAACCCTGTTGAGGGCTCTGATTTACTGTGTATCTGCTCAACAGCTTCAAGATGATGCCTGTTCACAGGGCTGTACTTTCACTTCCCTTAAAAACCTGAGGCAGCTGAGAATGCAGCATTTAGTCCTCAGACCTGATTCAGTGAGGAGTTTGAGCACCCAAGTACTTAGATTTAAGTGCTTTGCCCAATCAGGGGCTAAATGCTGAAAGCGATTAAAAACCCCTTGTAGTCTGAAGGAGGAATCATTACAGTGCTCTTGCATAAATTCAGATTAAATACATCTCCAAAAAAACTTAAGAGCTTTGGAGCCAATTTGTAAAAATCCAAGTGGCAGGGCAATTAGTGAATCACGTAAGTCTAAACATCGGGTTTTTTGTTTTTATAAGCATAATGAAGTAAACCTTAAATCTAACCCCAGGCTAATTGCATTTTGAAACGGGTTACATGGCAAAAGCAAAGCAAAACGCTTCATGGCTATATTTTGAATCTCAGGGCTTTCCTTAGAGGGAGGTAGAGTTGCTGCAGCTGAGAACTAAGAGGGACATGCATCGAGGCTATTGTTTTTCCTCTCTGTATTCTCAGCACAGGCGACTTTCTTTGCCACAAATAATTCAAAGGTTATGAAATTCACTCTTAAACAAAGCCATGATACACGAGGTGTGCTTGCAAGTCTTATTCATTAGTGCAAATGAGAAACTTAAGAGTTCCTAAAAGGTAACTCCGTATTACTAGGTCAAGCATAATAATATGAATAATTTTGAACATACTCTTCCTGCTGGCCTTTTCCCAGCTAACACATTTAAATCTGTCCTTAATGAACCCCTACAGACTAGGAAATGATGTCCGGAGGCAGGTAATCCAAAAGGATTTTGCAGGAGCCATCTGTAATAAATCTGTTTGAAGTTTAGTTAATCTGCATTTTAATAGTTCACCAGCCAGGAATTCAGGATTTGGAAAGTTGGAGGTTTATAATGCATTAAGCTGATCAGATGGAAGTCTGTAAACGTGAACAACTCAGAACTCTTATTCCCTATAAATGAGGTTCCTATGGCTCCAGATGAGGAGATGTGGCAGAACTTGGATAGCTCTGCATCCACAAAGCCTTATTCAGGCAACCAAATAATTTCTATGTTAGAAGTACTGTTTACCATTTCGAACCTTCTGCCTCCATCTGCATGACCACCAGCTCTCATTTACTAGCCACTTATATTAATCTATAGCAGCAATTGGTTTGCTGGCTCTCTGAGTCGTTCATCACTCAAGGAGGAGAAGATTTCTGTGTCTGCCTAGCAGCAGGCCATCTGCCTGGCAACTGGGTAGCTCCAAAAAGGCATTGTCCCTGGAGATCACAGACTGTAAATGGACAGTTTAGCTATCAGCCTTTTAAAAAAACCAAAACCAAACAACAAAAAAAAGGCATACTCTTTTGTGGTTGAGGTAGGCCAGTATTTGCTAGCTTTCATATGTGAAATATCAAAAGAGGGAAAGGTTGACAAAGCCTGCCTTCATAATGACATTGCATGGCTGTAAAGCACCAAGTACATCTTCAGTAATCATACAGACTGGCAATTATGCCAAAACATGAACATACCAGGGTTTTGGTGTGGGGGTATGTGTTACTACTTTACTTTCATGGCTTAGTAAGCCTTCAGAAAAGGACTGTTGAAATCTCTTCCTAAGAATCCAGTGCAGATTTCAGTGTTTGGACCCAATTAGATGAAGGTCAAATATGTTTCCAGAGGTATTTCCAGGCTATGTTATAGCTCTGTTTTAATTAGTGATCCCTCCCCTGTGTCATAACCTGGTTGCTGCTGCATGGTCTTCAGTCCTAGGTGAACAATCGCCCTGTTTTGCAACAGAGACAAAAAACATGGACCTTGTTTTGTGCAGGCCAAATTCAGTCTTAATGTGATTAAGCAATAATCCCTTGGGTTGAAGGCAGCTGTGGCTTTTACAGCATCTGTGAACTGGTCACGTAACTTGGGCACTCAAGGAGCTTCAACAACACAATGCAAAAAAAGCCCACCCATAATCTGGCATATATACTAATCCCCTTATTGGGATTCAAGAAAAATCACCCCAAAAGGGACGCCAAGAAGTATTTCTGAGTTTGAATGTTGTTTTTATCAATAGACAACCTGGGGCTTAATTCCTACCTTGTGTAAGGACTGCAAGCTGTTTGCCTGCCTATACAGGAACTGGTTTTGGATTTTCCTCTCTTCTATTGTTTCAGCTAGTATATGACTGAGAAATAAGTAGCTATTCAAGAGCACTGCTTGAGCATGTTAGGATACAAAGCATCTCTCCAGCAGTAGGTGGCAAGCCTCTCTTGGTTTGTCAGCTGCATCATTTCCTCTTAGCTTGAGACAGATCATCGCTCCAAGCCTCATTTTTCCCATATAAGAGATGACGATTACAGTTCTCCCTTCTGAGGATTATTTTGGAGTCTACTGGTATAAAATGATATACATATCACTTATTAATAATACGTGTTTGTAAAAATCTTTTGAATTGTTCTAAGACACTTACACTGAGGTCCTCTGAAAGAAAAACAACAAACCAAAACCCAAACCCTTAAAACCCCAGAGGTTCAAACTGACGGTAACAAGGGATCATACAGACAACTCAATCAGACATTGCCTTTAAGAGATATTTTCAGGTTATAATAAATAAAAAACCCTCTTGTTATTATCAGGGCTATCCTAGGGCCTTCTGCAAATCCACACCTGATAGCTGCAAAGTCAGTCATTAGCAGATTGCTGATGACTCATTACCTCTCAAACAGTTATTTATGAGGCTAGATTTTAGTTTTTCAGGATTGTATTAACCCAAAGATAAATACTGCTTCAGTCTCATCGATGCATGATCTCTGCCTGCTCATCAGCTGCACTTGTAACATTTCTTGTTTGCTCACCAAAGCAGCACAGCAAGCATGACAGCAGAGAGATGACATTTTGAAAAGAGTATCACTACATAGCATCTGTTCTGAACTGTCTGGTTTTTAAACTACCTTGTAAAATGGCAGGTTATTTTTCACATATCAAATATTTTCATGTCACGTTTTCCCAATATCAGAAGCCTCCTGCACTGTCAATTACTGCATAATTAAAAGGATGGACTAAATCAAATTAAAATTTTCCCTGTTTTTTAAAGATTGGCAGGTATATCTTTTTCGTCATAGGAGCAGAGGTTGGGAAAACACAGACTTAAAGCCTGAGCTGTAGGATTTTCTTCTTCATGCACAGATAGATAATATTCATTTCTTATGAAAAAGGATGGCAGCCTCATTTAAATTCATCCTGTAGGTGTTCCACATATGGAAAGGAAGTTATTGTTGCTAAAGACAAAATCAAAGGACCATAATTTGGCTACTGTCTACCAGCCAGTGAAATACTGTTGACTCAGATTTGGGTTCTACTTCAACGGTTGTGTGAAATTAAAACAAAACCTATCAGATTCTGGCTTACTTTGCATTGTGAAAATACAAGGAAGACATCTGATATACCCTAAATGGATCACACCATCACATTGCCAGGCACGTCCTGCAATGGCAGCTACCAAATGCCCTCCTCTTGGTGACTTGGGATGGGTGAGCAGCAGAGCTGGCATCACACCACGGCTCCTGCTATCCCAGCGGTCCATGGGAAGGGGTTGGCTTACACCACAGCTTCCTTATGGGAACACATGTCAGATTCCAGGTGCACATAGGTTTGTTATTTTTTTAAAGCAACCCTGGTGTTTACAAATGTTGGTCACAGCTGCAGTTTGAATTGGAGAAGGTAGTTTGCAGTGGTTCAGAATAAGCACTTCAAATACCACTGTGGAAGGGTTATCTTCTGAATTTTATATAAAGTGACCACACTAACATGTCATTTAATTAACTGTCATCTGCATCGTGCTCTGAAAGCATAACTTTTTTTCTTTTCTTCAAAAACTAGTTTCACTTTTAAGCTTATCTTTACTTCACAATAGTTTTATGCTTATCACATTCAGGTTTTTGGTTTTGGGTTTTTTTAAAATCTTTTTAATGCAAAGTCAACGTACTGTTTCATTAAAGAAATGTAAATAGGCTCTGTAGATAATTTTGTTCATCTGAGTTGGTTCAGACCTTGTTGTAATCTAAATAACCCGATTTAGCTGTGAAAGATGGAAATGAGGGTGCTGAATATAAAAGAGAAACTTCATAAGAAGGTTTTATTCTAATTCTGATTCAACAGCAAATGTGTAGCTCTCAGTATTTTTGGAAAAGCCGAAGATGGCTAATCTTAGACTTGATGAATGGAGGCTACAGTACTTTTAGGGGGAAAATAACAGGAGAGCAGAATACTGAATCAAATGAACAGGCACTCATGAATAAGCCTGACAAAAGACACACCTGGATCAAGCACATAGGAAAACTACTTCTCAGTACCTAGATACCCATCTATCTGGTTCATGTATTTTTGGGTCAAAAACCCAATTAAAAATAAACTGTGCACAAAATGCACACCAAAAGTGACGTATTGTTTTAGAATATACCTGTTTCTTTTGAATATGCAATGATGGCAGCCAGAAGAGCTAAAGCAAGACTTCTCCACCCATGCTGTTCACTGAGCTGAGATGACAATATGTAGAATTACATACAGATTCACGAAACCTGCTGCTGACATTTCCTGCGAGTCAGAGAAGACGGTGCATCTTCGCCTAGCAAGGTATTTAAAGGCCATACACAATGTCTTTCAAACTCTCACATTAAAGAGATTCATATTCAAGCAACCCTCACAGCAGTGATGAGAGACAAGGTACTTAGTTAAAAGAGGCATTTACAAGGGAGATTTCACAAAGTCAGTATCAGTTCTATGATTCTGCAATTCAGATAATGCACACCAGTGTAAGACAGACCCACACATGTGAGAAGAAAATAAATTGCTAGTTTGAGAAGAAGCAAAACAAGGAACTGAGGATTACACATGCCTAGTACCTGTGCAGAATGGCTAACATAAAATTGTGAGGCTGGCATCTTATCAAATTGGCACGCAAGTAGACGAAACATCTCTATGAACCTACACAGTAATGGCATTGCAAAGTGAATGCAAGTACCATAATTTAAGTCATATACGCACATACCTACTTCTTTCCTTGTCTTAAAAGGTAAGAGATTTCAAGAGCAAATTTACTAGTACTTAAACATGTTAAAAGTTAAAGTTTATGTTCAGTAATTTAATTGCAAACCCGAGTTGCAATACCTCAGTTGGCGGTGTTACACCTTTTCACCCTGACTCTGTCCCAAGTGTTGTTATGTTCCCATTTACCGAACCCCCTGGATACTGATGTCATGGTTGCAAATTGGCTTCCTTCCCAACCTAATAACTTGGAGACTCTCTCTAAAACAAATGTAATATTAAAATGCAGACAAGTGACCTAAAAATGGCCCTTGAGGGCAGGCCTGCAATTTCCTGAATCACACTTTCCTTATTCCCCCATTTGTTAAGTTTCGCAACATCAATTTTTATACTGTTGCTGTTTTATTCTGTCCAAATGATTGCTGAATACTAATGAACTGTCTCTCTTTGACAAATGAGTTATTGTTTGATATATTACGTTAGGGAGGTAGAGACTAAACGACTTACAGATACTAGACATTTATAGATAATGCATTTACATAATAGTATACTATTAGCGTAATGAGGTCCCATATCTGGAAATAAATAGGGGTTTCAATAAGTGCAAATTTTGGCAGAACTGTAGTAATATTTTGTAAAATAAATTTAGAGAAACCACAGAAAATTACTTTCATTCCAACTACTTCTTCATTTTGATGTTTTATCCCACAGTAGTCAGCTGTGCAAACACAGTGGACATTACAAGTACAGTAATACCAGTATGCTTTATCATGGTTCACCACTACCACTATCATATCGTTTTGCTTTATAATGTAAAGATAGTCTATTAGTGACTGAGACCCAATGTTTTCAAGTTATTCACCAGTGGCGTATTTCATTTGAACACACTTAACCACCTTATGTAGGAAAACAGAGGGAACATGTACAAAAAAAATCTTGAGTGGACTACCCTCCTTTATGTGATGCTGTACAGAGTGTCTGTCCTGAAATGGAACTTCTGCAGTGCTTGTTATTGTGGGTTTTTTTTTTTAA
>VZTU01024067.1:1608-19675 GCA_013400835.1 Zapornia atra
CCATGTTTGAAGCCCTTCATTCCAATTCAGAATGAAGCAGTGAGGAAAAAGCACTTGATGAAACCAAAGGTAGGGAAATGGTGACAGTAGGATATGGGATTTGAGTAGGGAAGCATGGTAAAGTTTATTGTCCCAATAGGGCAAGGAAGGATCAGTAGCTGAGTTAAAAATCAGCGGTAATTATGGTAAAATCCAAAATGAGAAACAAGCATGGACATGTCTAAGAAATGGGTAAGAAACAGAATCAAGGACCTGGCCTCTAGGGTAAGCTGGAATCTAAGCAAGCAACGAAAGTGAGATGTGCAGCTGCAGGCAGGTGGCACCCTGAACAGGAAGGTTGATAGGTGGGATTGAATAAAGTACATTCGGTGGGAAGGAGATCCAGTCCAAAGTGGGATCATAGTCATCAGAGAGGCTGGTTATGGGTATCCAATTCTAAATTCTAGAAACTAAGTAGGCCCTTTTCTGAGCTATAGTATTGGATTGTAAGTAATGATGAAGGAAGGAAGTTCTGTGAAGCTTCTCTTCTACGTTCAGTGCAAACAAGATGAACTTTTAGGGAAGATGTGTTATTTCTTAGCCCACTAAGTAGAAGCCTCACCAACATTTTGTTGGTGAGAAATGTTTTTAAGCCTCCAGGCCTGTAGAGAAGCACTCAGAAAGTTTAGGAATCTTGACTGAGCGGTATGGACTGAGTTCATCTTAATTTGTGCTGTGAGACAAATGTCAAAAAAGTGACAGAGGTGCTAGTATTCTTCTAACATCAAGGAAGGTGAATAGACCAAACTGGTTTACTATGACCTCATTTAATCTGACATCAATTTTAGGTTAGATAATGAAGAAGAGATGTGGGATTCAACTAATGAAGATTTAAAGAATACAATTGTAGTATGAATATAATTCATATGATCAAGGCGTGAATATCATTCTGAGAACTGTTTCCTAAAGAAACATTTATCGATTTGGTTGGTCAAGACAACTCTTTAACAGTTCTGTGTAGAACTTTGCAAAACATTTAACTTGTACAGCTGCTCAATGTTCTCATTAGAAAATGAGCACTGTATAATTTCAGTAAAACATTAAAAAGAATTATCAAGTGTCCGAAAGGTTTGGGGAGAAAATTACCAACATGGACATTTCTCATGAACTCCATAGAGGTCTGATCTGTAACCATTCAGTGTTCTTCTCAGGTATTTGGAAGCAAATACACCATTGTTTCTGATTAAAATTGTAGATGACCTGGAAGTTGATGAAAGACAACAGTGAAAATAGGAGCTCTTCTGGATCAGTTCCTGAACTGTGCCTGTGTGTAGTGCATTTTAAAGTAGCTCAAAGAAGATCTGCGGAGCCCTGAGTAAGTTGTGCAGGATATACCACACATTATGGTTACAGAAGGAGAGAAAAATTAGTGTTTTTAAGAAAGCAGCTGGCTCTGAAAAATGTTTTAAGAGGCATGGTATGACTGAAGTGCACTGTCAGCTCACAGCTCAATGCTGTATCCAGAAGGCCTAAAAGAAGCCTTGAATTCATGAGCACGGGAGTAGGAACTAACTTCTTTCATTGTCAGCTGAGGCTGATACCGGATTCCATTCCGGTGTCAGTAGTTTTAAAGAGATGTTAAAGGTATGTTTTAATACAGACACCTGTACAGTATTTGAGAGCAGAAATCAGGCAGATTAACAAAAGAAAGCAAGGTACAACCTTGTAAAGGGATGCTCACTAGGGCAAGCTGACAGGGAAAGTAGCAGATTCATTTTCCCCTACTGCCTTCCGATTGATTTGGGACACCTTCTGGGACAGTGTGTTTTAGAGCAGCATCTTGGTATGAAAGTTACTATATGAACTATGATGTCTTTTAATACATTATCCCTAGTATACAAAGGTGATTTTATGACCTGATTTTAGACTTTACCAGAACTACCATAATTGTAAAGCCTCATATCCAATAGTGTGTTCTGCTGCTATAGCTGCTGTGGGCCTGATGGGTCCAGCTTCTCACCCTCCATGGATTCAAGGGGTTTCCTCAAAATTTCTGGGTAGCTTTATTGCTGACCAAAGGCAGTCCAAAATGCATCCAGTTAAAGATACTTGACTAATGTTTTCTGAAGGGGCCTCGATCCACCTCATTATTTTATTTATTTATTTATTTATTTATTTATTTTGGGTGAGGATATTGCAGAGAACAGAATTGGAACCTTAGAGTAGGTAACAAAAAGCATAGAGCATTTTAAAGAAAATACACCAGGAGAATAAATAGGAAAAAGCAGACAAAATTATCCTAATTGAGAACCTGTGTGTAAATGTTGGTAGCTGTAAGGGTTTCCTGGTAAACCTGTATAGCGAACAGTAAGTAGTGGTAAGCCTGTTAACCCTTTGTAATCCTCAAAATTCAGTTGATTTGCTTACTTGTTTTCTTCTTCAGATTGGTTCTTTACAGCCAAACAACAAGAATTACTGCACACATTTGCTGGTTTTATTTGAGAGATAAATTAAAAAGTGGCGCTTTTATAATCAGGCAGAACTGTCTGCAATTTCTATTCTCTACACAGTCATATCTGTTTTATTACATGCTGCCTTTTATTGAACTCCAGTTTCTTATTTCAGTCTTGTATTATTGGAGGGTTTTGTATGATCTTTAGCATTTTTTTTTACCCTCCTGGTGAGGGCTATCAGTGAGAGAAGTATCCCTAATTTTATGATTACCTTTGTCAACAGCTTATCCAGTGGAAGGCTGAGTTGGGAATGATTCTGGTGTATTTTGCTGGAGCCACTTGTAGTGCAAGCTCTGATTAAACCTTTTAAAAGCCATGGCTTTGTTTTATCAGGTATTACTGCCATCTGGTTTATGTGCACTTTTACAGCCCCTTACACAGTGTTGAAAACCATTATGATCTGATTTAGTTTTAAATTCTTATTATTAAAATTAACTTTTTCTTGATAAGTATAACCTGAAAATCAGAAGCTTCTACTGTATGTGACACAGAATTTTTCAGTCCTGCATTTCAATTCTTTCCTCCATAAAACAAGAAATGTCCTACTGAGCTGTGGTTAGTCAGATTTGGGTCCTGTTTAGCAAAGTCTTTTTGACTACAGCTTTGCAATAGCTTTTTTATGTTCTGTAGCCAACCATATTAATAATTTAACCCTAAAAATCTGATAATGAAAATCAGTTAGTATCAAAAATCCCAGGAACATACATCCTGTAGTCTTTCTTCTTTATTACAATTGTTTGGGAAAATGGGGAAAGAAATTGCAGTATAAAGTGAAGCATGCAGGAGCATAAATAGTAAATAGATTTACTTAGGATACTGGCAATTTCAATTGCTCCAACTTCAACAAAGCAGTAATAATAAATGCATGAATATTAGCCCTCTTCATAGTTTTGCCAGATGTTTTAAGAAGCTGGCTCCAGTGCTAGATGCAAATAGCAGCATTCATTTCACTGAATAGGGAACGGCGAATCCCTGAATCATTTTTGTTAACCATTAGGCCCAATTATAAATTTATAGTCAGGCGAGTTTCCAATCCTATAGTCATGTATCTTGCAACAAAATGCTTTTCACAGAATCACAGATTCACAGAATTTTAGGGGTTGTAAGGCATCTCTAGAGATCGAGTCCAGCCCCCCCTGCCAAAGCAGGTTCCCTAAGGCAGGTCGCACAGGTAGGCATCCAGACGAGTCTTGAATATCTCCAGAGAAGGAGACTCCACAACCCCCTGGGCAGCCTGTCCAAGTGCTCTGTCAGCCTCACTGTGAAAGAGTTTTTCGGCATGTTGGTGTGGAAATGGTAAACTTGTACAGTAGTAAATTGAGCAAATCCTAAAGCTGGTGCTGTAAGTATGGTTCCCCTTGACAGGAAAAAGATAAATTGAGCCCTATCCATATGTACACCCAGATCCCTACTTCTGACTTGCTCCACTATCTGGTTTGGGGGGACTTTATGCACATTAAATGTTTTGGGGAGTTATCCAAGTAAAGGGAGTGAGACCACAGAGTCCAAGACTTTTCAAAGACATTAGTTCAAGAACTTGCTACATGGAAAGGCCCCAGTGAGGAGATATGACAGTTCTGCAAGAATGGGATTTAGGCCTGGATATGTGTGTGCCAGTTTTGACTCCTAAAATACAACTGAATTTTCCTTACAAAATCTGCAACTTTGAGAAGACAGCGTTTAGTCACCTTTCAACTGGATGTGATTTCCAAGCTAAATGCTGAATGTTAGTTTTGATTATTGTATTTGATATTCTGTCTCCTGTTCATTTCTTGGCTGTCCCAAATTTAGATTTACTCTAATGTTGACTTTAAAAAAAGGAAAGGTATGCAAGGACTGACAGCGATGATCCTGAATATAAATTATATCAAGCAAATTGATGCAAGATAAAATTACGAAATCAACCTTTTTTATTCTGTATTTTATGGAATATCTAATGTATGTTTGGCAATAATTTACTCTTGCACATGAATTTCTGACAGTTTCGATTCTTTGGGCTTATTAATCAATGTAGTCAGCACCAGAGCAATTTTTATGAGACTGACTAGTCATCAAAAATTTATTATCAGATAAATCAAAGAAACAACTAGCATCTTAATAGGGTGAACAAAGTGGCATGTAAAAGATCATTCAAGACTATGTTTTTGACACTTGTGTATTACATTTACTGCTAGGGTCAGAGTTTTTGTTTGCACTTTCATTAAAGTAGTCATTGCTGTGGCACAATTACTTCTTTTTGTGCTAGACCTTTCTGCCTTTAATTTTTATGTATTGTATGTATTTTTCATGTTACCATCATTCTGATGGAAAAGCATGACATTTCTATGTAAAATGTAATCTAGAACTCTAATTAAAATCTAAAACTTCTATGTAGTAGTTGCAGTCGATTGTGTGTGCTTCAGGGGTGGGGTGGGATGGAATTCCATAGCAAATAGTACCGGCAGGCCCCAAACATGCCTTGGTCTCCAGCCTGGTTGCACAAAGAGCTCTGATACTTATTCCAGTTACACCTTTAGTGTCTTACGTGATGCAGTAATCTTACTGCTTTCTGAAAAAATTGTCTGTTTCTTGTGTGGTATTTTAAGAACAATTTCCCAGTCACACTTTTAACAGAGTAAAGCCTGAGTTCTGTACATCCTAGGTTTGGTTTTGTTAAAGCAAAATGCTTGCCTTGCCACAACACTCTTACATTCAACATTTGCCTGGGCTGTCTCCTCCCCAGCCCGTGCAGAAGCAGTGGGCTTCCCTAGCCTGACTGGGCTGCTTGACCGCAAGAGACGGAGCCACTGGTGTGTGTGGTAAAGGCATACTGGTAACAGCACTGGGAGTGTGGCTGGTGGTTTCATCTTGCCCTGATAGCCACTGTTTGCTCCTTGACATGGATGTGTCAGCATTAAAATCCATGTGCAAGCTGGTAGCCCTGTCCTCAGAGGAGACCGAGTGTTTGGGGAGTGATGAAAATTAAAAATTGTTTTATGGAGCCTGTCTTCATCTCTGTATTCAAATGAGGCATGTCAAGCAGTCACCACATGGACAAGTGTCGCCTCAGGTTGTCTGTATACTCAGGGAGCACCTCAGGGGTCAAGAGAGTTCACCAAAAAACTAAGTCATGCCTTTGAAGCCCCAGGGAGAAGGCTGGGCCATTGGCTGCCACTCCGTGGTGGCAATCCAGTGATGCCAGCCCTGTATGTCCACCCTGGGCCAGCGCTGGCTTTCGTGTGACCACTGAG
This sequence comes from Zapornia atra, assembly GCA_013400835.1. Lineage (NCBI taxonomy): Eukaryota > Metazoa > Chordata > Aves > Gruiformes > Rallidae > Zapornia > Zapornia atra. The sequence goes on from VZTU01024067.1 coordinate 7,331, forward strand.
CAAGGGGATTTGGTGTGCTAATAACAGCTGCAAAGTAGTCATTTATTTTGTCGATTGTAGTCTGAATTACCCCCTTGAACTCAGCGCCTGAATACTGGTGCTAGCCCAGAAGAACAGGTAGCCTGGCTGGAGTAAGTTTGTTGCAGGGGCTGGTTATGTTAGCCATGTGTCCAAAGGCCCGTGGAGGAGCACCTGGATCCTTATGCACGTTTTTCACTTCATGCACCAAATGAAGCAAACGTCCTGTGAAGAGAACACGAGTTCTGTTAAGAATGTAAAAATAAAAACTCCCCGACATCCATGAACTAGTGGGAAGGCTGGATTTGTCTGTGTGCAGAAAACAGGGGGAGGAGAAAAATCCTGACAGCCTGTGTATTTCACAAGACTCTGGTGATGCTGAAAATACGTGTCTCATTAGTGGAGTTCTTGTAGCTAGCTTTCTTATGTTTTGCCTAATAAAAAAAATAACTGAAGGGAGATTGAATTTATTCTGTGTTAATAACCAGAAAGGATGTTTCCAGATGGCTACGAAGTGATGCACAAAAGAAACCCTACTGTTCCCTCTTCCACCCAGCCTGTGCTTTTACAGGAGAAACACGGTTAACTTCAGCATTGTCTTTTTCTGTGCTTGTAGTCCAAAGTACGACTGAAAATAGGGCTGTCTGTGGGATGAACGGCCTACAGAATCACTGTTGTCTTGTAACTCTCAAAGTTTATCTCTGTGGTCTGATTCCAATTCAAGTGAGATGGGGCTGAAATTGGGTGCTGTGAGTTGCTCACTTGGCAGCATGTGTAAGATATGAGAGAACTATAGTGCTTTTATTTCTTTTATACATATAGCTATAAATGTGTGGCATCTGACTGTGGCTGTACATTTTCTTTTAACTCTTTACCAGCCTACCTACAGTTTCTTCTGTGTGAATCTTACTTCAACTGTAGGTTTTTGTCTTTTTGAAACAAGTCTGTAATGAGACATCAAGGTTCTAAGCTGGTGTTTGTCATTAACGTGTCAAAATAACTATCTCTTTGTGTACTTTTTATATGGCTGTTGCTCAGTAGGATTTGCATTCAGAATAGAACAAACTAATCACCGGTCTTAATTTTAAGGTAGACTGGAGTTTGGACTGGTCCAAGTTTAGGATAGCTTTGTGGTAGAATATGTAAAAATACAGTCAAAAGAGTTGTTAAATACTGTGGATTAAAGGGTTTGTTTTGGACAGTGGCTCAGGAGGCTTGCTTGAAATGTATTTCAGAGTAACTCTGGAGGAAGTTTTGAAATATACATTGGATGAATAGCGAGGTGGGAGTTTGACATCCAAGTCTTTCTGTAAACTGAAGACGTATCAGGAAGCCAACAAGGTGTGAGATAGAATACCAGTCCTGTCACAGATTTTGCATATAGCTTTAGTAACTTCTTTAGAGTGACTTCTTCTCAAGGATCTCAACACAAGGTCACTTTAGCTTAGGGGCCATAAGCTCCTAAAGGTCATAGGAGACTACTGAATGCGTAGGCAGTAAACAAAAACATTATCCATTTTACCATGAAATCAGCCAGCACACCAGTGTTAAGAGCACAGTTTATGACTGCTCCATTCATTTCATTCTCAGTGTAAAATTTACCTGGCCAGGCCTTCATTTTCCATAACTTGACTAGAAGTTTCTTAGGTGCCACAGATAGGACACAAGCATAAAGATCCACCCTTTCTTCAGCACCTAGAATTCAAGCAGGGTGGGTTCCTGCTGTTCCGGTCCAAGGTCCCTCAGCCCCTTCCATAGGACCTACACCTGATGGAAAGGGTCAAGAGCTGCTCAAATAAGTAGCACAGAGAACTTGAGGGACAGACGATGCTTTCTTTTCTATGAGTTTGTCTCTTGTGCCCTTCATTTTTGTGAGAAGCTAGCAAGGATGAATTCTGTTCAGTGTATTTGGATACTTGCTGTAACTGACCTGGCTTATCTGAGGTGGTCTCAGGTGTGACGCTTTTGATACAACTGAGAAAGATGGTTCAAACCCAATTTTTAGACACCAGTATATGAAATCATACTGTATTGTCTACAGATTTCTTCACTAAGACATATTGCTTTTTTTTTTTTAAATTAGTAATATTGAATCTTTTTTCTTTGTTTGTTGATTGGCTTTAATTTGAAGTTTTACTCTGGGAAATGAAACAAAATAGTTTCTTTCTTAAGTCGGGTGAAATTCTTGGAAATTCAGTCTGGCATGTCACAATTTAGATTTTGATTAATTTGTTTACTCTCTGCTTCAGTTTTGAGACTATTCTGTAGACACGTGCCAAAATGAGATTTTAATCTCTTCTGGAAAAGTTGCTGCTTCCTGCTTTCCATGTAAGTACAGTCTTGTTCATACAGTGACATACTGGCAGCTCAATTGCCCTAGCGATTCAGCTGTGCCTGCAATAGAAATCTAGCTGATAGTCATGTATCAGTTCCAAGTGATTCACTGCATAGATTCAGAGCTTTGGAGGTGGCGAATACATGTCTGAGAGTAGCAGTAAACCGTAACATCCCACGTTGTTTTATGGAGAAGTGTTTGCAGGTTAGGGCTCTCATGACATCATTGATGGAATTGAGTGCACCCTCCGCAAGTTTGCGGATGACACCAAGCTGAGTGGTGTGGTTGACACCCTAGAAGGAAAGGAAGCCATTCAGAGGGATCTTGACAGGCTGGAAAGATGGGCCGGGGGAACCTAATGAGGTTCAACACTGCCAAGTGTAAGGTGTTGCACTTGGGTCGGAAGAATCCCAGACATAGATACAGACTGGGAGAAGAGCTTCTTGAGAGTAGCCCTGCTGAGAAGGACTTGGGGATTGTGGTGGATGAGAAACTTAACATGAGCCAGCAGTGTGCTCTTGCAGCTCGCAAGGCCAATGGTATCCTGGGCTCCATCAGAAGAGGGTTGGCCAGCAGGGACAGGGAGGTGACTGTCCCTCTCTGCTCTGCCCTCGTGAGGCCCCATCTGGAGTACTGCGTCCAGATCCGGCGCCCCCAATACAGGAAAGATGTGGAACTGTTGGAGAGGGTTCAGAGGAGGGCCACAAGGATGATTAGAGGGCTGGAGCACCTGCCCTACAAAGAGAGGCTGAGGGAGCTGGGCTTGTTCAGCCTGGAGAAGAGAAGGCTGCGGGGGGACCTCATTGCAGCCTTCCAGTACCTGAAGGGAATTTATAAGCAGGAGGGGATTCAACTTTTTAAAAGGGTAGATAATGGCAGGACAAGGGGGAATGGATTAAAAGTAAAGGAAGGAAGGTTTAGATTAGATATTAGGAGGAAGTTTTTTACAGAAAGAGTGGTGAGGTACTGAAACAAGCTGCCCAGAGAGGTGGTGGATGCCCCGTCCCTGGAAGTGTTCAAGGCCAGGTTGGATGGGGCCCTGGGCAACCTTGTGTAGATCCAGGCCTGCAGGTTGGTGGCCCTGCCTCTGGCAGGGGGGTTGGAGCTCTATGATCCTTGGGGTCCCTTCCAACCCAGACCATTCTATGATTCTGTGATTCTATGGACCAACTTGAAACCCAGAGATGCATTTTGTTAGACTAGTGACGCTAACCTGAGCACTCACAAATATTCGATCCCTCATTGTGCAGAGAAACATCTTCCTTTCACATGCTGGTGTTGTGTTTTACTTCCCATTGTATTACAGTAGTACTAATGCTTGCTCCTTTTTCTGAAGATTTAATTTTATAGGTATTGCATTGTTTAATTGGTTTTTTTGTCCCAGTAATATTTACCTATGGACACATAAATGTCTGGTACTGTGTGGCTTATGGTGTTATGAATGGTAATTAAAACTTCGTATTCCCTCTGCTTGGCAACTCATGTATCCGCTAATCTAGATAATTATTCATAAACCTTGTTTCATTGCTTAATTATGCTTAATATTTGATTTTAATCCTCTGAAACTTGGTTTACTAGAGACAAGTTTACCTATGTTCACATAATAAATAGTGGGAGTTGCTTTCATTGCATCCTCACTGAATAAGGTATTAACATTTATGTGTAAGAAAATGAGATCCTCATAACAAGGGTGAAGGTCAGTTGTACCTCTTTCCCTGTAAAGGACTGATTTGTTATATTAGATAATACTAGAACATATTTCACACAAAATCTTCCCTTCCACAAACAAATTTCACAGACAGTGGAGCTGGGAATTGGAAAGGCACTTTCACTCGTACATCAACATAGAAATATATGCATGAGCACTAATGAGTATATGTGTAGGAGAAGTAGGGAGCCTGAATTAAGATAAGCTGAAACAACCCCTGTATTCCTGCTAGGAGGAGAGAGGTGGACTTCTAACAGGTTGTGAGTGTATATGTTGGTGGTGTATCTGTCTCTGTACATACACACACATCTATCCATAAATATTCTGCTACATTCTTGTGTGTGTGTATATATATATATATTTAGTTTAGGGCTGAAATTATGTATTGTTCAGAAGATGCATCCATTAATTCAATTCCATTGTATTCCTTTCTAGGAAGAAGGGTAGATTTAGAAAACAATGGGCATTGCAGTGTAGAATTCTGTCGGCATGAAATAAAAATACAAATGGTGTTAAAAATAAATTTGTAAAAATAATATTCATAGGAAAAATAGTGAGGTGACCAAAATGAATCATGGGAGAAACTGATGTGAAATGCAGATATTGCAGAATCCAAATTATTATATTCATGGGGATCGTAATTAATTATTTAATTCTGGTTATACACGTACTGTAGCCTAAAAACGTATTGCAGGTTTACAACTGACTAGCTGTTTTATGTGGCAGAATGTAGTCTTTGCATATTTATTAAAATTATTCATAACTGCTTGCTGCCTAGATGAACTGCTCTATTCTTATGTCTTCCTTCAATACATTATCAGAACCATTTTATCATGACATTATAATGGAAATTTGCCTAAATTTTAGAATGATCCATGGGGCATTTTCCAAAACTCCTATCAGCATCTCTTAAAAACATGTATTTGCAGTTAACATTTAAGAGTACTTTCAAAGAGTTCAGTAGCAATACATATTTTCTACATATAATTGTTTAGGGTTTTTTTTTTAGAGGTTTTATTTAGATGGAAAAGGGATATACATCGAAAAAAGAATATGCATCTAATTAAATTTTATATGCTTATCCATTTTCCAGTTTATAACTATAAACTGCTTCTTTTAAAGATACCATAAGATGGCAAAACATGTTCATAATGCAGTTTTATAACCTTTGCCACAAATGTCCAAGCAAAGTTATAAAAATCAATTACATACCTACTGAGTGTGGTGCCTCACAACTGTTCCCCTGCATTTCTCAGGGCAACAGGACTCTCTTGCTGGGGGGGGGGAAATAAAATAAAATGCAGGCTGGGAAGGCTTTCCACCAACATGATAGGCAGTTGAAGTGACTGTAGACTCATTTCCAAAATAATTGAAACAAAAAAGTCTGCCTGTGACAATGTTCAGAAGGAACCTAATGTGGTACATATACATCTTGAGTATCTTGTCAACCATATATATACATATGTGTGTATGTAATGTGGGAGGACACAAGAAGAAAAAGCTTAGTTTTCAGAAAGCAAAATGTAACTTAAAACATTTCCACATTGGAGTGTAGAATAGTTACAAGTTGGGGAGTCTGATCCTGTAGCTGGAATGCTTTGGTTTATGGCAAATGCCTTAGGAATGGGTTACTGTACTGCCATTTGCATGGTGATGCAGCATTTTTTCCACTAGTTGTCAAAAGCAATTAGAGGCAAATGAAATTCTGCACAAACCATCAGACAGACACTTTCCATTTGATTAAACATGTCTTGGTGGAGATTAAAGGAACAATCTCTTTTTATACATTATTATTTCATGTCTTGCTGGAATCCACCCAGATTCCCATTTATAATTAAACAGAAAACAGCTTTAAGAAGAAAACACCTTAGTTGAAAAACTAACCATGACAAATCTGTGTGACAGATCCCTTTGTGACTGCTGCTGCCACCCATGACCAGGCCTTGCCTGTAGAGTGCCGGCGGCACAGCGGTTCCTGGCTCTTGGAACAAAAGCCACAATCCAGCTGTGGGCTCCCCGCTCCCCAGGACGTGCAGCCTCTCTGCTTATCAAAGGGGTTTGCAAAGCATCAGAACTGTTTGGACTCCAAGTAGTGCTGGAAATCCTGTTGCAAGATTAAGGTCTTCCACATGGGCATAATGCTGCAAATAAAATAGGTGTGGGAGGAGAAGGAAAGCTAGAAGAAAAGGAGATGCAACTGTGTGTGTTTTACCTTCTCTCTCTGGGGAGGTTTCTAACTGAATGTCCTGGCCTATTTATCCTCTTTCTGTCTGAGCTCACCCTTACGTAAATGAAGTAAAACACCTGATTTTCACCATGATACTTGTTCATTTAGTTCCTGTGCTCAAATGCTTGGGACTGTTTTACTGGATTTTGGGTGTTGCCTTCTGTTTTAACTTCTCAACAGAATAGCACGTAGAAAATCTTTTTTCCTCTGCCGAAAATGTGATCCTGTGGTTTGACCACTGTGGTAGGACCACAGTGAAAACTCACTATTCAACTTCCATGTTCACAAGGATATGTAGAAATAGGATGAGGGGTAATGGTTTTAAAAGGGGTTTAAAATGGAAAAGGATAGATTTGGGTTGGATATTAGGAAAAAGTTCTTAGATATGAGGATAGTATGTACTGGCACAGGTTGCCCAGAGAGATGGCAGCGGCCTCATCCCTGAAGACATTCAAGGTCAGGCTTGTTGGAGCTCTGAGCAACCTGACCTAGTGAAGATGTCCCTGCTTACTGCAGGGGGAGTTGGACTAAATGACCTGCAAAGGTCCCTTCACACCTAACACATTCTATGATTCTGTGATGAGGTCTTGGGCAGAACAAAAACTCCTCTCATAAATTGCCTCTTGTCTCTTCCCCGCTGAAGGGTGTTGTGTCATAATGGTCTGTACATCCAGGTGTGCTTCTCTGAAGTGGCCTGATAACAGAAATCATTTCCCAGGTGGGTTGCTAGAGGTGTTTGTTATAGCAAGTGGACAAGCTCAATACCCAAACTGACTGGGTAGTGGCAAATACCAAACTATGCAGTGATTTGAAAGGAGTGACCCAGGCAGGCAATGGAGCGGTATGTAATGAAGCGCCTCAAAGCCTCTCTGAAATTGTATTTGCACAACAGTTAGAAAAGGGATTTTCTCTGTATGTGGTCCAACATTTCACATCTCTAGTTGGGTGGCAGTTTGAGAAGCATGTGGTTGTCCAAACAGCCTCACCCATCTGTCCTACCAGCACAGGTGGTGTGAATGAAAGATACTTGATGGACTTTTTGGAGCTAGGTATCCAGCAGAAAAAGAGGCAGACAGGGTAGAAGCTACCATGAGACCAGGACAGGTTTGTAGTTACAGGCTAATAGTGAGCTGGTGATACTAATTTCTTTGCTGAGTCTCTGCCAGCAGTGACATTTCTTCTGCCTGTGGGTTTCAGGGTGGTGGCAGGCTCAAGGTTTACTGTCAGCACAATTGTTTTGGGGATGAAAGCTTAACCTTTCTTTTCTCCTTCAGAGAGCAGACAGCCCTTTTCCTTCTCACAACAACATGACATCAATTTTACCACAGGAAACTGGAAGGTTTTCAGCCTTTCTTTTTGACTACCATAATAGACAGTTTGGGCCAATAACTATCCTTGGTCAGTCCTTCTGTAACAGCAGCCAATGAGATACTGTCATCAGTTTTATTACACCCTTTGCTTTCCTGTGAACTTACTCCATTGAGGGGGAATGCTGAATGCCATTGCCATTACAATCTGAGAAACTTTTCAAGTCAGTAAAGAGTGACGCTAGCTCAAACTTTGGGCCTTGTTCCTGAAGTCTGATTTAATCTAATTGTTATTTATGGCATTACAAAGCAGTAAGCAGCTGCTTGTGCCTGCTGGGGTGGGTTTTTTTTCTGTTGGTTTGTAGAGTGTTGTAGGGTTTTTTTCCACCTAATGATGCCAACAAAAGTGACCTGGCGTTTTTCCTTTAATTAAAATGGGCCTTTGTGAATTAGTGTATGAAAATCATGGGATACAGCACTAATTGGGATTTAGGTAACTGCTTCCTTAACCTCTCACAGTGAAACTTCTAAATGAAATGTTTCCGTTTTCATTTAGTAGCTTGAGACTTTTTCCTAGCTAGTTATAAAATAATGATTCTTGACCTTTTTGGACAAATATATTGGTGGTTTTTTTCTGAATAAAACCTTTACAGCATCATTCATTTGTGGCTAGCCTTAGCTGTGGTTTGACTGCTTCAGCTGCCAGGTTCTACAATGGACATCCGAAGGACGTAAGAAAAGACATTGTGTGTTAGACCCATGACCAGTTGAGCCCAGCAGCCTCCCCCCGAGCGGAGCGAGGGTAGGGGGTACCGTCCAGGGTGAACGGACAAGACTGGCTGCTACCTGCAGGCCCTTCCTTTTATTCTCTTCTGCCATCCAGCATCATCATGTTAGGGCGTGATGGAGAGTACATACCTGACTCTTCCTTTTATCACCTATTTACAGACCTGTTGTCAGTGAATTTACCTCATCCTTCTGTGAAGCTCCTGAGACTGTCTGCCTGCAGAGTCTCCCATACCAACAGGTTTTGGAAATTAGCTAGTTAACTGGGTGGTTTTTTCTCTTTGAACTGATCTTCTTGATTCATTGAGGTCCAAATGTGGGAATGGGATTTATTATAAAGATCAAATTGTATGCACATAGGGATAGTGGGAAGGAACCACCACTGCCTGCGACAGACTTAATTTTTCAGGTGAGGCACCATCATGCAGAAATGAATAGTGATGGGAGCTGAGCACCACTTATACTGAAGTGAGCAGCTGTGTTCCAAGTAATCCACTGCATCTTATTCCTCTAAGTGCAGCAACTTCAAGAGCATTCGTCTGGTGATGTGGTTTGTGAGTTGGTCAGGGAACATGCAGGAGTAGTGGTGAATTACTGGGAATGTGTTTAGGGTCTTGTAGCATGACAGCAGGTGTGCGGTATATGGGAGGGGGTGGTGAGTATGGTCTGGCACTCTTGAGCTGTGTTGGAGACAAATGAGCAGTAACCATGCCACTCCAGTGCTACAGTGAAGCAGCTTGGCATGGCAGTAGTGCACAGAAGAAAGAAAATTTGCTTCAATACCATGAATAGTTGCTTCATTGGAAACACGCAGATCGAGAGTAAAGTCACTGATAACCTTTACAGTTTCCTGATGTCTTTAGGCTCTGATTATGCATATACTGGAAGTTCACAAGTCAGATGTTTGGCAAGGATGTATAAAATAGCAAAGGATTTTAATAGCGTTAATGAGTTTTAAGTATAGACGTCTGGGTGTCCTAATTGAACTAAGAAAAGTGCTGAAGGTTGCCGTTTTGGAGGAAAGCACTCCCACATAGATTTTGAACACCAATTATCAATCTATGCTGCAGTAGCTTAGATCAAAATCAATATTTCTGCCTGGAATTCACACAGGCTCTTTGAGAGACGAGATTAATATGGTTACTGTTCGACTCTGTGTTCTCAATCAGCTAAGTATGTGCACTTGTCATTCATATTTTGTTTTTAGCTTGTTATTCTGACAGAAGAGTCTCTGAGGAATGAAAGGAGAGCCAGTTTGAAGAGTAAAGCAATGTAACATTTACATATTTTCACACTGTTAGGGAAGCCGGCTGTTAGACTTTGAACATTATTTATTCATTTGATGCTGCTATTTGTTACAGACCTCTGAAATATGTTACTGACAGTAACTAAACCATCTGTCTTGCTTTACGATTTCTACTGATTGCTAATTTTGTTGACTAAGTGGTGCAAGAAGTTCAAAATGTGTTATAGCTAAAAAGACAGGGTTCTATTAGGGATTTTTTCCTAATACCCTGCTCCCATACTGAGTTGCAAGAGAGGGGTTTTTATAATGTTGGCACATGCACTGAAAAAAACCATCAGTCATAGGCCTTGCAATTATAGAATCTCCTGATCTGGAAGGGACCCATAAGGATCATCATGTCCTACTTCTGGCTCGACATAGGGCCAGCCAAGTCAGAGTATGGGACTGTGTGCATCGTCCAGACACTTGAACTCAGCCAGGCTCATTGCTGTGACTACCTCTGTGGGGAGGCTATTCCTGTGCCCAACCACCCTCTCAGTGAAGAACCTCTTCCTAACATCCAACCTAAACCTCTACTGTCTCAGCTTCATATCGTTCCCTCAGGTTCTATCAACAGTCACTAAAGAGCACCTGCCTCTTCGCTCCCCCTCAAAAAAGGGAGATTGGCAACTGCCCCTTCATTCCCCCTCATCAGGAAGCCACAAACTTCAGTGAGGTCTCTGCTTAGTCTCCTTTTCTCCAGGCTGAACGAACTAAGGGACTTCAGCCTCTCCTTGTAAGACTTTCCCTCCAGACCCTTTGCCATGTTCATTACCCTTCTCTGGACACTCTCCAATAGTTTTGTGTCCCTCTTGTACTGTGGTGCCCAATCATGTAGATCACTTCAGTTAGTACTGGTGTGTTCTAAAAATCATGCAAATGAGCTTTCTATCATGGTTGTTTACCCAGTGGGTAGAAATATAACCATCATATTCAAAGGGGTTGAACCAACCAACTCGAAAAGCAATTACTGGCAACATTGATTTTTCCATTAATTGGCTGAACCCTTTCGAACATGAAATCTCTAAGGACAGCATCAGAAATGTGTTACTGCTTTTATTGCTGATATGGCTGTTAGATTTTGCATGCTACCAAAATGTCCTGGATGATACTCAAGTACAAGACAGATCTTGAGAATTGTGTCTGAAAACCAAAACAATGTCATAGGGAATAAACATTTCCCAAGTGCTTTATAATTTCATTATTATTTTTGATAACTGTTTGGGTGTTTCGCAGTACAAATGGGACCTCATTGCAAATGTTAAGTTTCAGGGGGGTAGTTCCTTGCCATAGCATGTCAGGAGAGATTTCTCCATGTCCGTGGAAGAACATCAGGAGTTTGCTATGTGAGAAATGGGACAATAAAACTAGTGTCATTGATAGGGTAGAGGAAATGGGATTCAAGGGGATGGGGGGAATGATCCTTTTTTACCAGATTGTAGTTGGGCAGAGCCAACTAAAGAGAAACAGAAAATTGAGCACAGTGCACTGAAATAGTAAACTATTTTTGCTGAGTTCTGGTATGGTCTGGAGAGGACTGACATATGCAGAGAGAGATGATGCTCTTTGCTATCTGGACAGTAGGGGATGACCAGATCTTCGGAGTGTTGTGAAAGAAATGTCATCAGGATTCAAATCCTGATTGCTCCAAATTATTTTTTTAATTATTATTTCTGGTGGAAGAATTTTCTTGTCTTTGCAACAAAACTTAATTTGCCCAATACTTTATTCACAGTAGCTAACCCATGTTTTGTTTCATTACAGTTTTACACCTCCTAGAGCTCTGACTCACTCTTTGTCACTACTGTGCTTGTTGCACGGGGCACCTGAATCAGAGGTGTTAATTAATTTAATAGCAATATATTCCCTTATAAATGCCCACACCTGCCATGTCTACACTTGCTGGGAAGTAGTTTTAGCACTTCACTAGATCAGAGTGTAGGTATCTGCATTGGAAAATGGCTCTTCAAAATGACCATGAATGCTTGGGAAACTTTTCTTCAGCATCTTTCTTGAGCCAAACTTGAGTATCAGTGTTTATATCAGACGTTTTACTTTCTCTTTCTTAGTCTTACTGTACTTGCCTACTGACTGTTTAGTCATGCAGTTTATTTATTGTATAAGAAAGTATTCTTCTGAAAAAATTGGAACTTGTGTACTGGAGAAGAGTAGACAGGTATTGTTTCTGTAGGCATGGCAGCATGATCAAGTAATTAGCCGAGTAGAAGAGAAGGTAACGGTACAGGAGCCAGAGTTACAACTGAAAAGATCCATCATTGATGATTTTGGGAAATAACATTTGAGATATAAATCCTACATGGGAGAAGCAATGTGCCCACTGTACTTGGTTCTGTCAGCCCTGTTTTAAGGTATGTAGCCCAGCTGTAAGAAAGATGGGAACCAGTCACAGAAAGTCCAAAGGAGAAGAGGCAAAGACAAAGGCTAGAGAAGTTTACCTGTGAGGAAAGATGGAGAAAATCCAGGGATTTGCCCTGAAGAAATAAATGTCAAACTGTGTTCAAATGTTTTACAAGTCTTTGAAGAAGAGGAAGGGAAAAAAGTATGGTCTAAAGTGAGAATAATACAAAAAAATGGACTCAAATTGACTTCTGTCATCCCTGGAGATCTTTAAAAAGATCTCAAGACAAACTAGTTAATTCTGTCATGAAGCAGAAGATT